>JAFEMH010005756.1:0-150496 GCA_022495995.1 Adenophora triphylla var. japonica
CCCTTTAATCTTTGATTCCCGCCTTAGAAATGGCTGCGTTCTTGGGACCATTCCCTCCGATTCAAGTTATGGATATCACACTTTGGCAAATCCTAAGGGCCTATCTGAGAAGAAGAGGGGACCTTGGATAGTGTTATTGATCTTCGACCTTGGATGAAATAAGCAAAAGCAATTGAGAGGTTACGGTCGGACTCGGCTTATTCCTTCAATACCCAGTTCCACAAGAATAGATATGGGTGATTGAGTCCGGTTCACCCAACGTTATAGTTTTTTTGAGGATGAGGGCTGAGATGATGGAGCACGTCGACTTGTTCTACCCTTGGCCTCCAATCGCGAAATGCGTGAGCGCCGAGAGTACGGCTCCCTCTCCTCGGCCTTAGTGACAGCTGACAGAGGAGGGAAACTCCGCTTCCCCGTCCTAAAATCAGCCATTGACGAGGTAACTAACTCTTGTCCCCTCGATCTTTATGACGAGATGATGGTACGGGAAGAGAAGGAGTACCACTCCTCATCTACCAAATAGTTGACGCCTCAGCGTGGAAGGTGCCCAAGGCGATGGCCGCTTGAGTACGAAGAAGGGAAAGCCGAGAGGAAAACAAAGGAGAGAGGGCTCCAAAGGCTGGGGATCCCATGATCGAAAAGTTAAGTATTTCCAAGTACGGGGTGGATAGGAAACCGAGGGTACAAGCTAACTTTATATGTGGGCAAGCTTGACTCTCGAAAGACCGATAAGGGAGGAGCGAGAACTTCTACTTACAACCAAGCATTTAATGTCCCATCTTTATTTCAAACGGTTTCAACGGGAGCTTCGTCTTCCCTTGGACCCATTCAATTAATGAATTTTTGGATGACGATTAGGGCGGTGCGGCCATGCTCGAAGCCGGTGGCACTAGGGTTCTTGTGAGGCTTCATTGTGCTCTGCTTAGTGAGCCTCAGGTTTTGAGCGGAGCCGTGGGTGCTTTCGAGTCATTTTTACGGCTAAGTCCAAGTTATCAAGGGAAAATTACCTGAGTCATCATCAGGAGTGCGCCCAGTCAAACCCAAGTAGCCTTCTCCCCATTGTCCTAAAGCAAAAGTTGCAAAATACAGGATAACCACGTTTACTCCCCTGGGTTGAAAGTCGTCAAGGTTGGGAGTTCCGATCTCTGCTTGCAAGGATCCCAGCTTCCTCCCCTTTGCTTTGTCCAACAATATGAGTGGACCCGAGGCTCTAATCAAGCGCTTGGAGGAGTCTGCTAGAGGTGGAGGGCCTCCATCGGCTGGAAGGCAACTTGAGTCTTGAGACCAGCATTTTTATGTCCAAGCCGGAGTTTGATGCTTGGGACCGAAGGATGGGGTGGCGAAGAATCTGTCATTTGTTAAAAAGAGGAAGGGCGTTTTTAATGATTGGATGATACACCCCGCTTTGTATTTCATGAAGATTGTACTCGGTGCCAAGGACCGACCGTCCCCAAGTGACCCGATGTGCGAAAGCAATTGATATTGTTGGATGTAAACATTTATACTTTGTTACTTGTAATTTTTGCATGCTAATTCCCTCTTCGCTCGTACTCTGACCATTTTCTTCCTTGTCCTTACAGATTTAACCACCGAGGAAAGAAGCATCCATAGCACATGGGAGAGACTTAGTCCCTGTGGAGGTGATAAAGAGAAAGAGGAAACTAAGCAAGAAGTACGCTTTGGTGGAGAGGAGGGAAGAAGCCAATGCTTGTAATTTGGTCTTGAGATGTCCAAGGTGATCAACCCCTTTCCTATTTGTACTTCCACATGGGGACGTGAACAGCCGAAGGAGGTTGTGGTTCAGAGGAACGGCCGACCCCTTGTGGAGATGTGTCCAACCCTCCTGCTAATGCCGAGGAGGCAGAGGCCCAGGCAGAAACCAATCTTGTCCCCGGGCATTCGGCTCCCAAGAGAGCTCAAGGAGCTAGTGCGAGGAGCCTTCGGCCAAGAAGGCGAATGTTGGTGAGGCTTCCAATCCCGATGCGACCCTCCCTTGACCATCAAAATGCCAAAACCCGAGCGTCTTTGAGAAGCTTGCTCGGCTCATGGTGGCAAACGTCCCCTCGTCTGAGGGCCTTCTGTGCTAGACGGGAAGAGTTATATGATGAAGTTGGGTCGAGCTCCCATCGAAAAGGGCCTTGGATGAGGATGTATATGACACCCTGGTGAAGGGGGGAAGGCAAGCAGGGACCATTTGCTCTGCCGTAAGGGTCTCATGTTAGCTGAGGTAGTGATCTCGTACTTTGGCTTTGTTGATTATGTTTGTATTTGTTTCACGATTTTAACACATATTTTATTCTTGCAGTCGGCCAGCATTGCAGCCTATGAGGATGTTTTGGCCAAGGCCCAAGAGAAGCGGGTGGTTGATGCCAAAGCTGCTCAAAAGACGAGTGAAGCTAAGGCGGCTAACTTGGCTGAACTCTTGAAGGCCAAAGACGCTGAGCTTGAAGCTGCTCAGGCTAAGGTTGAGGCCGAGATAAAAAGAGCCGAGGAGGCTCGTGCTCAGGTCAAGGATGCTCGAGATAAAGCCGAGGAACAACTCCTGCTAAAAAATGCTGAGGTGGAGGAAGAAAAGAAAGCTAAGGCCGAGGTCCAAACAAGGGCCGAGGAAGCCGAAGCTAAGTGCTGAGGGTTTGAGGCTACCCTACCCCAAAGAGAAGAGGAGGCAGTTGCCCGCTTCAAGGATAGCCAAGCTTTCAAGGATGATGTGTTAGCTAGCTCGGCCTTCCAAGACGCTGTGGACGATCAAACGACCACCATGTTTGAAGATGGATATCTTCACCTGGCTCGGAGTATCTTGGCTGACCCCTCCACCGGCTTGGATATTAATAAGGTGGCTATGTTGATATGCCGGGATCAATATAGTGAGGAAGTGAGGGCTCTCCATCACCTGGTGCCCTTCTCTGATAGTAACTTGGGAATAATGGCAGCTAAGGATGCTCGAGCCTACAGAGAAGTGTGGAAGCCAGCCTCCGTTGTTCCCGGCAATCTTAAGGCCTTGGTGGAGGCGATCCAAGACGAGGAGGAGCCTGAGGCCAGGGAAGCCGAGGTGGGAAGAGAGGCCGAGGAGACTAACTCTCGAACTGATCAAACCGATCTTCCTCCCCCTGGCACTATCACTGAAGACTGGCTCGAAAAGCCTTTTAACGACGGGCATCAATCTTAGGATAGTTTTCCCATTTTTTACTTTGTGTAATAGATGGTAAGGTTTGTAATTCTCTTTTAATATCAATGAAAATTCCCTTTGTCATGATTCGTGTTATTTCAATGACTTGCTTATATTTTTGTGTGCTAGGCAGAGGCACTAGACTTTAGAAGGTGGGATCCAAGGGGGGTTCCTCGCTCCCTAATTGTTGAGCAAGTGGTTAGGCCGAGGAAGAACTCCTTGACTTTTACTATACTCTTAAGTTATTTAAGCCGAGGAAGGTTTCCTTTGGCCTTGTATATGTTGTAATCCTAACTCAAGGCGGACCCTTGGTAGGATGTATGTTAAGCCATCAGGCCGAGGAGGATCCTCGGTCTTGGCTGTTATTTTTGTAATCCTGAATCAAGGTGGACCCTTGATAAGATGTGTGGTAAGCCATCAGGCCAAGGAGGACCCTTGGTCTTGGCCGTTGGTATCCTGAATCAAGGTGGACCCTTGACAGGATGTGTGGTAAGCCATTAGGTCAAGGAGGACCCTTGGTCTTGGCTGTTGGTATCCTGAATCAAGGTGGACCCTTGACAGGATGTGTGGTAAGCCATCAGGCCAAGGAGGACCCTTGGTCTTGGCCGTTGGTATCCTGAATCAAGGTGGACCCTTGACAGGATGTGTGGTAAGCCATTAGGTCAAGGAGGACCCTTGGTCTTGGCTGTTGGTATCCTGAATCAAGGTGGACCCTTGACAGGATGTGTGATAAGCCATTAGGCCAAGGAGGACCCTTGGTCTTGGCCGTTGTTATCCTGAATCAAGGTGGACCCTTGACAGGAAGTGTGTTTAGAAGAGTCAGGGATAAAGTCCTCGTCTCCTGATATCAGTGTGCAGAGTTGATAGTTGTTTTGCGTGTTGGAAGAAACTGCTTTCGTAAAACTGAAATGTGGTTACATCGAACTGCAACCCTATCAACTAACAAAAATAAAAGACTGAAAATGAGAAACTAATCTACTGTAAAATAAACTAGACTAGTGATAATATTTTCTAAGGTTGTCGGAGTGCCACGGATGCTTGAGGTCCTTCCCCTCCTTGGTCTTCAATCTGTAGGTCCCTTCTCGAATGACTTGAGTGATGATATAAGGACCTTCCCAATTTGGGGAGAGCTTGTTCTGTTCTGCCTTCCGACCGGTAGCTTCAATTTTTCTAAGTACCCAATCGCCTACTTGGAATACTCTTCTGATGACCCTCTTGTCGTGATACGCCTTGGTCCTTTGCTTGTAATTCACCATCCTCATACGTGCAGGCTAGTCATTTCTGCATCTATCGGGTCCAGGTCTAGGAGCCTATTGACCTTGTTGACTTGCTCATCGTAATGGGAGTTTCTCGCAGTAGGGATGGCCATCTCCGCCGGTGCCATAGCCTCAGGAACCGAAGGTTAGTGCGAATGGGGTTTCCCGGTTGGCCCCGGTGGTTGTGCGAACGACCCGTAAGGCTAGGGAAGTTCGTCCAACCATCTACCCTCGCGTCCCTCAAGGGTTCTTGGTAAGGGCGTTTAGGACCGGTTGTTTCTTTCTTACCTTGGCCATTGCCTTGAGGTACGCTAACCGAAGATTTTGCATGGCGGACTTTACCCTTCCCATGGTAGTGAATCTTGTGGAGAATTGCGATCCATGATCGAAGACGATTGTATGTGGAAGGCCGAATCTGCACCGGATGTTGTCATAGACAAAGTTGATCGCGTTCTCTTCCGTTATCTTGGCTAATGCCTTGGCTTCTATCCACTGGAGAAGTAATCAACGGCTACTATCACGTACTTGCAATTACCGCGGGCGGGAGGAAGGGTCCGATGATATCGATCCCCCACATATCAAATGGCCACGTAGGTATTACAATTGTTTGCTCAGCTGCCGGTAGTCTAGGAATGTCGAGAGAATCTTTGGCACTTGTCACATTTTCTAACATAGGCGTGCGCGTCTTCCCTTAGAGTTTGGCCGGTAGTAACCTAGCGATATGATCTTGTCGGCTAAGGTTACGGCCCCGGGTGTCCGCCGCAAACGCCCGTGTACTTCGCAAGAGGTTGAATTTCCTTGGGATAGACACACCTTAGCAGGGGCTTCGTAAAAGATCTTCGGTAGAGGACTCCGCTTATTACCACGAACCTTGGAGACCTTTTCTTGATGATTTTAGCTTGAGCTTCATCTTCAGGGAGTTTCTCCTTCTCAATGTATTCAATGTAGTCATCGATCCAGCATCTATCTTCTCCATCTAAGAGCATGACTTGTAGTCTTTCGTATGCAGGTTCCTCGGCATAAACTACATATGGACTAGTCTTAGACACATCCATGGTTGCCAGTTTGGAAAGAACGTCTGCGACTGGGTTATCTTCCCTGCCAATTTGTTTGAGCTCGAAAAATTCCATCTTCTTCGTCATATCTAGGACCAGGTCTCTATACTTGGCAAGGGTGGGGTCTTGGGCATTATACTCTCCCTTTACTTGTTTGACAACGAGTTGGGAGTCGCAGAAAGCCGCCACCTTAGTTGCTCCATAGAAGGAGGCTAATTGATGCCAAATATTAGAGCTTCATATTCAGCTTGATTATTGGAGGCAGGGAACTTGAAACGGATGGCGTCTTGAGTAGTAAACTCTCCTTCTGGGCTTGCTAGTACAATTCCAGCTCCGCTTCTTTCCTTTGTGGCTGATCCGTCCGTATACATGATCCAACAGTCGGGTGGGAGTTCAATGGGAGAGTCTTTATCCTCTGGGTGTTTTGCTTCCGAGAGGTGGGGAGATGCTCACCCATAAAGGCAGTCTCGACCATGAAGTCTACCAATGGCTGTGCCAGGAGGGTCCTCCTTAGTTGGTAAGTGATATCGAACTCAGTGAGAGCGATGGACCAATTAAGGAGACGTCCGGAGCCGTCCAACTTATGTAGTATCTTCTTCAACGGTTCATTTGTGTACACGGTGATAGGATGTGCAGAAAAATAGGCACGTAATTTTCTTGAGGCGATGACTAGTGCGTATGCTATCTTCTCCACATTGAAGTATCTGCTTTCCACGTTGGACAGTGCCTTAGAGACATAGTAGACAGGCTTTTGAATTCCTTCTTCATTTCGAACTAGGACAGCTGCGACAGCATGATCAGTGGCAGCTAGGAAGACGTACAGCATCTCACCGGTAGTCGGACTTCTAAGCAAGGGAGGGGAACCCAAGTACTCCTTCAACCGGAGGAATGCTTCGGAGCATTCAGGGGTCCAGGAGAAGCTCTTGGTACCCTTCAATACCTTGAAGAAGGGCAGTGACTTTTCGGCGGATTTGGCGATGAATCTTCCAAGGGCCGCGATTCTTCCATTAAGTCTTTGAACCTCCTTGATGGTGGTAGGTTCCTTCATGTCAACGAGCGCCTTTATTTTTTCGGGGTTTGCTTCAATCCCTCTTTGAGATACCATGAAGCCCAGGAATTTTCCGGCTGTTACCCCAAACACGCACTTGCTTGGGTTTAGCTTCGGCCAACTGAGCCTAGGGCCCCTGAGCCCAGATTAAAGCCCAATTTAAACCACGTGAGATACTTATTTCCCTAGACACCCCTCACTTGAAAAAACTTAAAACTCCTTTCAGCCCGTCTCTCTCCTCCTCCAGCTGGCTCTCTTTTTTTTTTTCCCCCAAAAACTTTAATCTACAATATATTAAGATCTAGAAGTCGAAAAAAAAATCTGAGACCACCGTATTACTCGTATCGTCGAGACGAATCAAACTAGTAGTACTAACATATATTTTGATGCAAATTAATGAGATTATTAAACTTGTATATTAAACTTTTCGTTCTTAGTTCATGCAAATTAGTTGGTATTTTGGGGTCTAGGTCTAATCTGCCTGCTATCAATCATAGCCCAAGAGCTACTGCATATGCAATAGTTACAAGTCAAGCGTAAAAGGAAAAAGCAAAGTAAGTCAAGCATAAAAAGGAAAAAGTCTTATAAGTTACTTATAAGACTTATTAATAAGTCTTATATGTAACATATAAGACTTTTTTTAAAAAATTTATAAGTAACTTATAAGACTTTTTAAAAAGTCTTATACGTTACTTATAAGACCTATTTGAACATTGAGAACTATGTTGTAAAAAGTCTTATAAGTAGTAACTTATAAGACTTTTTTAATAAGTCTTTTTACTTATAAGACTTTTTAAAAAGTCTTATAAGTTACTTATAAGACCTATTTTGAACAAAAAAAGTCTTATAAGTAACATATAAGACTTTTTAAAAAGTCTTATAAGTAACATATAAGACTTTTTAAAAAGTCTTATAAGTGTAACTTATAAGACTTTTTAAAAGTCTTATAAGTTAGTTATAAGACCTATTTGAACATTGAAAATTGTGTTGTAAAAAAGTCTTATAAGTGTAACTTATAAGACTTTTTAAAAGTCTTATTAGTTATAAGACCTATTTGAACATTGAAAATTGTGTTGTAAAAAAGTCTTATAAGTAACATATAAGACTTTTTAAAAAGTAAAAAAGTCTTATAAATAACTTAATAGACTTTAAAAAGTCTTATAACTAACTTATAAGACTTTTTAAAAAAAAGTCTTATAAGTAACTTAATAGACTTTAAAGTCTTTTAAGTTACTTATAAGACTTATTAAAAAGTCTTTTAAGTAACTTATAAATTTAAAAAGTCTTTTAAGTAACTTATAAGATTTTAAAAAGTCTTTTAAGTTACTTATAAGACTTTTTTAAAAGTCTTATAAATTACTTATAAGACTTTTTGTGGATTCTTTTTTAAATTAGACTTCTTGGATCTGGCTTCTCTAGTCCCAAATTTCAAATTTCATCATGAAATCAGCCATGCTTGTGGATTCTTTTGAAAAACAGCTTTAAGGGTAAACCGAATGAATCCACTCGGGTTCTTTATTCAATACCCATTTCTCAATTTCTTTCATTTCTAGGGTTTATGTTGATCTCAATTATCGTAATGTTGTTGCTTTGACCAATTTGGTTCTAATTTGGGGGTAAAGCTACGAATTTGCGTAATTATGGGTTGTATGCCAAATGAATGTATGAATATGGTTATTTTGATCAATGGCTTTACTTTGTGCTTCTTCCTCGCCTGAGACGTTAACAACTACCGTAACACCGCCGCGAAACCTTAAAACCACGAGAGAGAATGGACTCCTCCTCAATAGCTTTAATCCACATCTATTCAACTCCAAATCCCTTCACATAATCAAAACAATTCAAACAAATTTTCAATTTAACATTAAAATAAAATCATTTGAAAATAAAATCCTGGGGGAGTATGTGTGTGTGTGTGTCGAAATCGGAGAAGATCCATAAAATCGTAGAGGCGACGACGAAGGTGAAAGGGCGAATGGGTGATGGCGACGAAGGTCAAAGGGCGACGCCGCGAAGAAGGTGAAATGGGAAAGGAGTTAGAGAGAGAAAGAGAGAGAGAGAGAGAGAGTGTGTGTGTGTGTGTGTGTCGGAATCGGAGAAGATCCAGTAGTGCGTACGCGGCGACGAAACTGAAAGGGTGACGATGGCGACGATTGACGAAGGTGACAGGGAGACGCCGGAGACGAAGGTGAAATGGGAAATGAGTTAGAGAGAGAAAGAGAAAGAGAGTGCGTGTGTGTGTGTGTTGAATAGAGAGAAAGAGAAAGAGAAAGAGAGTACGTGTGTGTTGAATGAGGGGTGTATGTGGAATTATAATATTAAGAGAACTCCCTAATTAAGATTTACAAAAATATTTTCTTTAAATGGAATAAAATCTGGGCAAGGGGGTGTTAGGGGAATTTTTCCGTTTAGCTTCATGTTATTAGTTCGGAGGTTGTGAATTGTCTCTTCCAGGTCGGGAACGTGACTGCCTTCCTTGGTCTTTATGACCATGTCATCAATATAAGCTTCCATGTTGCGACCTATTTGGCTTGCAAAAACTCGATTCACCATCCGTTGGTATGTAGCACCCGCGTTCTTGAGCCCAAAAGGCATCATGATGTAACAGTAATTTCCCCCAGGTGTTTGGAAGGCCGTCTTCTCAATGTCCTCTTTCGCCATTTTTATCTGATGGTAGCCTGAATAGGCATCTAGGAATCTGAGAGTTTGGTGTCCAGCAATGAAATCAACCAACTTGTCAATTCTAGGGAGAGGATAGCTGTCCTTGGGGCAGGCTTTGTTTAGATCAGTAAAGTCTATGCACATACGCCACTTCCCATTTTGCTTCTTCACCATAACTACGTTGGCCAACCAAACGGGGTACTTGACTTCACGAATTATTCCGGCGCTAAGTAATTTCTGTACCTCTTATTTTATAGCTTCCTCCTTGTCCCTTGCAAAATTTCTCCTTGTCTGGGAGATAGTCTTTGCCAAAGGATCAACTTCCAGGCGGTGGAAGACTACTTCTTCATTGATCCCCTTCATATCTTCGACTCTCCAAGCAAAGACGTCAAGACTGCTTTTCAAGAGGGAGATGATTTTTTCTTTCTCTTCTGGAGATAATTGGCCCCCGAGCTTGATTTTTTGTTCAGGATAGTCAGGATTGATGACTACTTCTTCCAGTTCATCTACAGGCTTCATTTCAGGACCGTCACGGAATTCTAGAGACTCAATTATGAACTCTCTAATTCTTCTCCCTTCGTTGTCGTTCACGTTGAGGCCTTCTTCCTCCATAAGTTTATCAACATCGGGGAGATTGACCTTCCCTAGGTCGTGGCTGGCCCCCAAGTTCTGGCCGTTGAAGAGAACAGGGTGTTCCTCGGATACGGGCTGAACTATGCCTAGGTCATCTGCAATTTCTTGGACCATAGGCTCTTCCACAGGTGCAGGTAGGACTATGCCTTGGTCATCTGCAATTTCTAGGACCACAGGTTCGTCCTCATCTGCAAGCACCTCACGAATATAGCTCATTCTGGAGCTAGTTTCGGTGGTTTTCTGAGACTTTGAAATCTTGATGTTTTCCTCGGGGGTATCTATCTCCACACTCTTGGATTTCTTTCTGCTCTTCACGACATGTTCCAAGAAGTCTTTGGGGGTGGCCCTTACACATCCAATCCCTGCCCGAGTGGGGAATTTAACTCGTTGGTGGGGAAGTGAGGCCACCATCCCAAGTTTAGCTTGACTTGGAATGCCTATGATCGCATGGTAATCACTAGTCAAATCCATGACTACGAAATTGACGGTGGCTTTGGCTAGGAAGGGATGATCACCGACTTTAAGTTCCAGCTCTACAGTTCCCTTGGCTCCCACCTTGTGATTAGTGAATCCTTCTAGCCTTCTGTGATAGGGTTCCAACATGGTGTCTTTCAAGCCCATCTGTTGGAAGGCTGAATAATATAGGATGTCACGGGAGGCCCCCGTGTCAACGAGAAGTCTTTTGGATTCAACATTGTCTATTCGGCCCTTTATCACCAAGGGTTGTTCACGAGCTACTCGGCTTCCAGCCAACTCATTAGGAGAGAAACTAATGACCTCTTCTGCTTTATGAATCCAAGCAGGGACATGGTATACTTTGCTCAGCTCGTGGATCTGGTCCCTTAGTTTTCTGGTAGAAGTTACCTCTTCCCGTATCACATGCAGCTTGGCCCTAGGAGGCCTGCGATCCTCATCCTCGCTTTTGTCGTCATCTTCACTTTCTTCTTCCTTCCGCTTCCGCTTGTTGTCTTTTTTCATGACATAACGATCTAACTTTCCCTCGTCGACCCATTTTTGGATTATTTTCTTGAGGGCCCAACAGCCATCAGTGGTGTGCCCGTGGTCTTTGTGAAAATCACAGTATTTGTTCATGTTACGAGGGAATTTTGGCTTGTCAGTCATTGGATTAGGTGGAGGAAGGTTGACCAGCTGCATGATTTCAGAGATGGGTTTTGTAAGAGGGGTGAATTCAAGCTTCTCCGTGCTCCTTGTTTTATTTTTCCCTTTGGAACCCTTGCCGTTCCCATTATCATTCTGGCGAGTGCCTGTCGCCTCTGTTTCTGTCTTGTCAGCTCCCCTTTTCTTTGTTTTGTCCTCAGCCATGGAAATGGCATAAGCTACTTTGTATAGTTCGGACTTTGTTTGAGGTTCCCGGGCTGAGAGTTCATAAACGAGGGGACCGGATTTTAGGCCAGAGTTGAAACAAACAATGACTTCCCTATCAGTGAGGCTCTCTTCAACCTGGTCTGCCATTTTTCGGAACCGATTATAATAGCTGAGGGTGGTCTCTCCCTTTCCCTGCTCAATGTTGGCCAAGTCGGCCAGCCTTATCTTCCTCTTACCAGCGGTAGCAAAGTGGTCCAAGAACATTCTCCTCATGCCTCTCCAAAGAATCGATGCTACCTCTTTTAAGCTCACGGAACCAGTCAAAGCCGTTCCGAGAAGGTGCTCGTGAAAGCTTTACAGAGCGGTGTCATCGCGGTGGTGAGGAGATTCATAGTTTGTTCAAAACTTTGCACGTGGTCTTTTGCATCAGTAGTGCCATTGTATTTTTCGAAATTAGGGAGCTTGAGGTGGGGATTAGGTGGAGCTGCAGTTATTCTCAAGGAGAATGGACGTGTTGCCCAGTCATAATCATCGTCATTGAACTTCTTTCCTCTCTCCATGTCATCCAGTCTTTGCTTCAACAGCTCCCATTGCTTGGTTTCCACTCCCTTGTCACTGCTTGAGCGGGTGCTTCGTTGGGAGCTTCTGACGGATTTGTCCTTGGGGCGATCATTCACCCTACTGTGCTCTGCGTCATGTCGGTGGATGTCCCGCTTGGAAGGGGCCTTATCACGCTTCAGTTCCAGGTTTTGGCCACCAAGTATTATCCTGTACGGTTCCGGGGTCCTTGGCCTAGCAAACTCTCTATGCCGAGGACGAGGAGAATCCGGTCGACGAGCTCGTGGTGAAGCGGGACGCCGAGGGGCCATGACGAGATGAGCAGGGGACAGGCGCCTGTTCAGGCTAAGTCTCGTTCTTAAGTCCCTGGAATTTACTTCCTCGTCCCTGGGAGTTAAGTGGCTTCTCAGGTCAACCACCTGGTCCTTCTTCTTGCTGTCATGCCGAGGACGAGTATGTTCTCGGGGAGCTTGCCTTGGTAGTTCTCCGGTTTTGAGGAGAGGAGCTCGCTGCTCATCCTGTCCCTTTTCGAGGGTTGCCCGCGAGATGGCCTAATAAATTCAGCCATGGAATGCTCTGGGTCCAATTGCAAGAGAGCAGCCTGTGTTTCATACATTCTTTGTAATGTCTCCATTTGCCTATGTAACAAAGAGCGTCGGTCAATGGGTTGACTTCCTCCTGCTTGACCGGCGTCGGCATTCTTTGTTTTCTTCCTTCCTACTTGCTTTCCGCGGGCACGAGTAGGACGAGGAAGCTCAGCACCTTCTCCCTCGGCATTCACCTGACCCTTGGAACGAAGGGTCATGGAGAGGGGAGGAGGGGCATCTGGCTGAGGTAGAGGAGGAGGAGGAGGCAGCTCCTCGGCTCCAGTGTTCGCCCCGTTCACCTGGGTTGGGTCCTCAGCCGTAACGCTCGTAAACTGTCCTTCCATTGTGAGTCAACAGCAAATTACCAAGTGTAAATTTTCCAAAAACCACAATTTCAATAGAACCAAATTTATGGCCAAAATTAAGGCAAATTTTGACCACACACTAGCAGCTAATTGTGATTTTTTCAACACCAAAGAATTCAAGCCAAATTGGGGCGGAATTTCACGCCAAAAACGCCTCCAACGGAATCTGGGCAAATTCAGGTTGAAATTTGCAGATTCCGGCGGTTTCAAGAACAGAGCCCAAACGTTTTCCAGAAATTCCGTTCAATGAGAGAAAAATTCCGGCAAGAAAATTGGCTTTTAGCGAGCGTTTTCCAGGCCAAACAAAGGGTGTTTGAATCGAGTTCCCGGCAATGGAACCAATTGATGATGCCAAAATCGTCAAAACAGCCCAAATCCAAGCGATGATTGCTCCGGTGATTGCAAGGCCTGAAAATAAGAGAAAACACGTAAACTAAGCCGGGGCGGATCCGGCTAAAGGCCCTCCGGCGTGAGAGTAAGTTCACGGTTTGTATATGAGAAAACAAATGGACAGAGTTTTCCCAAGGTAAAAAGTAACGTACCAAATAATGAGCCATGGGGCTTGTATTTATAGGGATGGATTGATAGAATCCATGTTGAAGTGAACTTGTAAAGAGATAAGATGTAATCCTATGAGAATTATATCTGTTAAGGAGTCCTTGTTTGACTTGAAGTGGTGTAGTTGGTTACAATCCTGATTGAATCATGAATGTATAATCCTTGTTGTATAAGGACTGTATAATCTGCTAGCCGGAACGCCGAGGAACATAAATGTTTTACCTCGGCCTTGGCAAATAGGCCGAGGTGAATGATTCAGTTTCCTCGTCATTTGGTGATTGGCCGACAAGTATATATGCCGGGGTAAATGATTTTGTTTCCTCGTCACAGTGATGAAATGCCGAGGTAAAAGCTTTTCTCCCCTCGTCACTTGCGACATGACGGCCCAAGCATGGTGATATAAGGCCGAGGTAAATGTTCCTCGGCAAACGAGGAAGACCTTACTCGGCCCTGATACTTGGTTATTAGATAATATTCGTGGCCCAATCCAATTGGGCCCAGCTCGAGCAAGCCCATGTTCGTATCTCGGTTTATACCGTTCAACTTTATTCCCATAATCAAAGTATGAGTTTATTTTCAAAAAAATCAATAGCTAAATATATATCACAACGATATAAATGTTTGTATATTGGATTAGTACAAACTGCAATTAAACCATTAACAAATGAAGGATTATACACAAGTATTCATGTTTCATTAACAGATTGCAGCACATAAATTATAAAGATTCAATATTAGGCCTAGTAAAAACGAGTTTAACAAATGAACCTATATATTTTAATTATTTTCCAAATTTGATTATTTCTCTTTTAGACCCACATATTATGAAAATTTTAACTTTAGATATACTTACCCATAATTATCATATGTTAGTTGGATCATATATTTATGAAATATTATATAGATTACAATTTAGGGTCATGAATATAGGTCTTAGCTCTAATGCAATAAATTGAGAAAAGACAAAAACTTGGGTGAGAACAGCATGACCCGTCTCATCCATGAGACGGGTCGGTTCCATACCCATCACCCGCCCAACAAAGCCAACCCACGCCTCCGCCCAAGCTTTTTGCATATGGGCGGTCGCCCAAGCTGGAATCAGCGGCCGCCCAAGCTGGAATCAGCCCACATTTGCCTTGGCCCAATCCTTCAGCCAACATAAAGTAATAGTTTGTATACATTAAAGTAATAGTTTGTATACATTAAAGTAATAGTTTGTATACATTAAAGTAATACATATATACAGAAAAGTAATAATGTTTTTTCCTATGTTTTCTTCGTTTGGCAAAAGTAATACTTATTATAACTAAAATGTAACAAACGTGTTATTTATATATAATATTATTTGTACATAATTGTAACACATATGTATAGGTATCTATATGTTTTCATGTAAAAGTATTACATTATCTATAGAAATATGTTACAATTTCATCTATCAAAGTGGTACATTTACTTGTATAAACTATTACATTCATATACATAAGTTATTACATTTCAAAAATAATACATATAGTTTGTATTACATTTGAAAAAAATGGGTAAAAACGAGCTTTTATTTTTTTTAAAACAGGTATTACGTTTACTTATGACCATTGTTACTTTATATGTATACAGTCATTACATTAAGAGATGATAACTATTACTTTTGCTCTGAAAAAAATAATATAAAAAAAATTAAAAAAAAAATAAATTGGCCTATAAAAGGCTGCCACGTGGCGGGTCATGCCCCATGGGTCATGGGTCGACCCGTCTCATGCATGAGACGGATCCCATGTTCTCACATGAGACCGGCTCTTTGAGAAAAACCCATAGAACAAATAGTTTTTTGGGAAATTGATAACACTAAACCAAATATCACTGTACCTAAAACAATTCAATGGAAAGACATAAACTTACCTGAAAAATGGGTTTATCCACCCAAAACAGTACCGAAAACTCATTAAAGAGAAAGTACCAATAGATAATATCATCCAACTTGATGATGGATCTGTAGAAGTAAAATTCAAAAGAACACAATCTTTTAATACGAGAACATTAAAAACATTCAAACATTCAAGAAACTTTACTTCAGACATATATTTTATACAAATTCTGATGTAGCCACTTCACATACTGATAATATTCTAACAGAATGTTCTGATTCTAACCCAGTTGATCAAACATTTAACAAAAAATACACACTCCTCATGTCTACATAGAGCAAAAGTCTTTGTTTATCATTAAGAAGTCTGTGAATACTCGATTAATGTTTTAAAAGAGGAATTCATCTTAATTAAACATATTCCACGAAAATATTTTAACAATAAATATAATAAACAAAATAGAAAAAGGTTTTTTTGATTATTATACAAAAGATTAACATGAATATATATAAGAAAATAATCTTATGACTTTTGTCAAAACATAGAAAGACGCATTTCATTTTTTGAATTTTTAGAAAATGATTACATATAAAAAATTAGTGTCTTCAAGAAAATTAGAAAATGGAATAAAATAAATATTCAAACTGGTGGACCATCTGAAGATTGTTATGAAGGAGAAAAACCACCATTAGAGTCAGCATACTTTAGCAAAAATGGTATAAACATTAGAATAAATCTAATAGTAGACGTGAAATCAATTAGTGAAAAATCCAAAGAAATTAATAAAGAAACATATTTGCAATCAAATTGGACAAATTTAACTTTTCATACAATAGGACAACACGTAGACAGAGTAGAAAACAAATTAGATAATATTACAAATCAAGTGTCTATGATAAATTTGGACGAAATTAATAGCTCCTCAATTCAATCTTCGTCTCCAACACAAAATACTAATTTATTTAACAAGAAATCACCAGGATTCCAAGAATGTGCAAAAACATACAATTCACCTAAACAAAAAAATTATAAAATATATGAAAAAATAATACCCTCACCAGATAACTCTTTTGTGAAGTCGAATCATTCAAACATATATGACCCAATAAAACAATTATCTAACCAATTTTCTGTTCTTCTAAACAATGACACTGAATCATCATCTAATAATGATAAACAAATAACTTTATTATCGTAATATAATGATGTTTCATCCTCATCGTCTTCAAAAATAATCAGACATAGAAGATCATGGATCAATTGATAATAAACAAGAAATGATAATCAACGCATTAGATTATTCTCCTCATTCCCGAAAACAACCGGATAATCTTATAATAATAAACAAATTAACTAAACAATATAATGTAAATATATATATAAATGGAACATAGATGATCTAAGTGAAATGGAAATCATCAAAATTTAAAAAAAAATTATAGTTGGAAATATTTATAAATCAGGTGCTAACGATACAGAGAGACAATCAACTGAAAATATAATTATAGGCTTTACTTGAAAATTAAGATCATGGTGGGACAAACTATTAAGTGATACAATTAATGCCAACATCTTAACAGTAGTATGAGTAAATAACCAAGATCAACCAATTTTAAACGATCTTGGTCAACAAGAATATTGTCAGTTACTTTACCTAGTTGTATACACCCCATTCTGAACTCAATATACATGATTACACTACTCTTGGTCATGCCTTTATGTTTTGGTGAAAGCTCATTGGTTTTATCATGTTTCGTTAGGTTTTGACTAACTTCGTTACTTTTGTACTTAACTGACTAAAGGAATAACTATAGAGGACAAAATAGTCAATCTGACTAGTTGTCTTGTACGAGACTACATGTCTCGCACGAGACAACCTCTGCAAAATGAGCATATTCACTTTTGATCTTGGTTTCGATCTCTTCCTTGATCTCTTCTCTCCTAATCTGAGATTTATCATAATCTAGGCCTTCTTAGAAACATACTCAAGGTTTCCTACCATACTTGTGTTTCTTAATCATGGTAGACAAGTAATTCTTATCTATAAATACAAGGTTACTCCTCCTTATTCAAGGACCTTCAATCACACCTTCTCCTACCTTCTCATACACATGTCTTGTTAGATTCTCTGCTAGAAATAAGAAACAAAACAACCCTATATCTCTTTTTAAATTCATTTTTCCTCTCTCTTTCTACAAGGATCTCAAGCTTTTGTAAAGGCTACCCATTGAAAGCTCTCAAAATCACAATGTAAACTGCTACACTTTTATATTCTTCTTTTCAACCCCTCTAATTTCTTTTATAGTAGTGTAATCCATAAAAAAAAGATTAGCCTATAGTCCCTTTAATTTATGAAATTGATCTCAAATCACAAAATCCGACATTACAACCCTAATTAATAAATTAATTAGGTTTTACTTGTTTTTATTTATCTTAATTTAATTGATTGATAACACCTAATTAGTAAGACCAATCCTAAGATTGTGTTGAATTTGGTGCTTCTTCACCTTCCAATTAAATAAATTAACCCTTGAACCTTGAATCTTTTGAAATCACAAAAAGGTTTTCTATCATTTTCCTCATATAAATAATAAGTAGTGTCTCTTTGAACACAAAATTCACCATTGCTACACTAGTATATAATATTACCACACACTTCATAGGAGATTTAGGTTTGTATACAGAAAGAAACAATGAAATATTACAAAACCTTAAATAAAGAAGGCTAGAAAATTTTAAATGGTACAAAGATTCTATCTTAAAAAGAATATTCAAGCTGACCCTAATTACTATCATTGAAAATAAAAATTAATTGCGTGATTATCAAGTCTATTTACCGTGAAAGTTCGAGAAACAATAGAACAAAAATTTGGTCATGTACCATATGATGACCTAACATACGGAGCTTGTTGGGAATTTAGTGGTACCCCATTGCAATCTAGACAAAGATCAACAAACCCACAAGCACAATAATGGAAGAATCACACACACAAGAACACAAGAATTGTTTACTCGGTTCATTCAACACATGAACTACGTCCGGGGGCAATTGCCAAGCCAATATTTTATTAGACACCTTCTAATATGTTGCTACATAGTGTTCTAGGTCGTAACTATGCTTATATAGTAGTACAAGGAAGCCCTAAATCAAATTAAGAAGAGATTGTATCAAAATAGGAAACAAAAATCTGCTGCAGGAAAAACGGGCTCAGCGCGGCCGCCCTCAAGCACCTGCGCGGTCGCCCTCAAAAAATTTCCTCCGAGCCTTCATGTTCTGTCCAAGTGCGCGGTCGCGCACCATCACCTGCGCGGCCGCGCAAGACCCCAGAAACACGTTTTGAACTCCTCCTTGATCTCACCAACTCCTCCGACTTAGACTCCTTTTCTTCCTCATAGTTTAGGACTCCAATCCCAAAAATCTCCCACCGGAGACTAAACTAATAAGCATAGAAACACCCATCAACTCCCACCACGGATTAATGACCTTCGAACACATTTCCCCCATATTGGCTTGACACTACCGAACCTCCCGCTCAAGTACTAAGGCGAGTTGAAACCAAGCGACGTTTCAACCCCTCCGTGTTAGATGGTTCTTGCCTCCCCAAATCAGCTTCTACCTTGATTTCTCCCCGCAAGTCTAACTTCGCCTTCTCCCTCCAGACCCATCTTCCTCGCAATGCTTCCCCTTGAAACTTGGACGTACCTTATTTCTTGCATCGTCTTCTTTTGGTCTGAATACGCTTTCTGTTAGGGCACTTGGACTTCCACACCGCGTTGATCAACTTTGTGTCCTTCTCCCCCCTAACATACCATTTATTGATGTCTCTCCTTTCTACACCAATAGGCCGGTTCTTTAGCCTCTTGCTCCCATCGGAACGAATATTGACATTGTAGGTAGAGTACAACATCTTCTCCTTAACCCCATGAGCTATCACCTTAGCCCCTTTTGTGACTTCCCAAGACCCACCAATGAAGGTCACACCATATCCTTCACTGTCAAGTTGTCCCACAGAAATCACTCTTCTCCTCAAATCCGAAACATGCATCACATTGTGTAGTTGTAAAACAGCCCCGTTAGGTGTCTTCATCATCACATCCCCCTTACCTTTGATCTTCAATGGTTGACCATCACCAAGATAGACAACCCCAAAATCTCCAGTTTTATACCGCTCCATTGATGCTGCATCCTCACTAGCATGACAAGAAGCTCCAGAATCCAACACCCAATCTTCACCCGACTGCTCCTCTCCTAGGATTAATACATCCCCATCATCCACCACGTGTGCACCACCATCTTTACCCGGACAGTCATAACTGATATGACCCAATTCGCCACAATTGTAGCACTTGACCTTTTTCCCTTTTTTCGGTCCTCCCCTTCCCCTATTTCTCTCCACCCTAAGTGCAGCCCCATCTACGAAAGATTCTCCCCTTTTCTCTTTCCTTCTCAACTCCTCTTGAAGGATGAGATCTCTAACCTCCGTATACACCAATGGTGTTTTCGACGTACTAATCGTTGTGACAGTTACCTCCCAACTATCAGGCAATGATTTTAGTAGAAAACATGCTAGCACTTCATCGGAGAAAGTAATATCAACACTTTTCAATTGGTCCACCATACCTTTGAAACTGCCGATATGACTTGCTGCTGTCTGCCCCTCTGACATCTTCGCATTCGCAAACCTCTTTATTAAATGCACCTTATTGATATTAGACGGCTTCTCATACATGTCTGACAGCGTTTGTAGCAACTCCACCGTTGTCTTGGCCTCCATAGCGTTCTGTGCAACGTCGTCGGTTAGAGCGCTCCTCACCGCTCCTAACGTCTTCCGATCTAATGTCTCCCAATCCCCTTGTGACATGTCTTCGGGTTTCTCCTTTAAAGGTTTATGAAGATCCTTACAATAAAGGTAATCTTCAATCCTCATCCTCCAGAACGTGAAATTCACACCGTTGAATTTCTCGATTGAGTTCTTCATCTGATTGCTTCACAAAAGTCCCCAAGAACGTGATTCAAAATTAATCAACTAATGAAACTTTGAATCCTCCAAACCAAAGCTCTGATACCAGTTGTTGGGAATTTAGTGGTACCCCGTTGCAATCTAGACAAAGATCATCAAACCCACAAGCACAATAATGGAAGAATCACACACACAAGAACACAAGAATTGTTTACCCGGTTCATTCAACACATGAACTACGTCCGGGGGCAATTGCCAAGCCAATATTTTATTAGACACCTTCTAATATGTTGCTACATAGTGTTCTAGGTCGTAACTATGTTTATATAGTAGTACAAGGAATCCCTAAATCAAATTAAGAAGAGATTGTATCAAAATAGGAAATAAAAAATCTGCTGCAGAAAAAACGGGCACAGCGCGGCCGCCCTCAAGCACCTGCGCGGTCGCCCTCGAAGATTTCCTCCGAGCCTTCATGTTCTGTCCAAGTGCGCAGTCGCGCACCATCACCTGCGCGGCCGCGCAAGACCCCAGAAACACGTTTTGAACTCCTCCTTGATCTCACCAACTCCTCCGACTTAGACTCCTTTTCTTCCTCATAGTTTAGGACTCCAATCCCAACAGAGCTCTGATCACCTGTGTAAATATTACAGGATTAAAATTATGTCAAGATTTTAAATTACAAAATAAATTAAAGAACAAAAGTACGTAAACTAAAAAAGAATTAGGACATTGATGCGAACAATTTGACTTTGGAAGACTCCAAAGCCCCAAAAAGAAAAATTATACTAAGTAACAACACCAACCACACACATATAATACTTATAATAACAAAGATAAAAAAAGACATACAAAACCTAGGAATAGTAAAAATCTACCTACTTCTAATTATTACAAAAAAGGAAGTCTTAACAAAAATATTAAAAAATACAACTCAGATATAAGTTATTTTTTATGCAAGAAGAAATGTCGCATAGCAAAAAACTGTTGTATGAGAAAACAAATTCAAGAAATTTGCAATTCCCTACAAACAAAAGAAACAAAATAAATATTAGATAAATTAGATCAACTTAATCTACAATCCGAAATAGAAAAAAAAGTATCGCAAAAAAAGACCTCATCGAGTAGCACAAATAGTGACTATGAATGTAATAATGAAATTGATTTCTGTAATAATAAGATAAATGTATTAACTGAATATGAAACAATTCTTGAAAATAAAATAAAGAAGTAAATGACCCTACAATGAAAAGATTTTTTTTTAAACAACTATCAAAGACAATCCAAAAGGAAACAACAGAAGAATCAAACAAACCAATACAATATGAAGATGTTATTGAATTATTTGATATAAAAACACATAAAATTGTTTCTTCTGTAGATCTTTAAAACAATATAAAAGAATTAAAAACAAAGGTTAAACAATTAGAAAAAGATATTTGGAACTAAAAAAGACCACATTGAATTAAGAAAATAATTCACCCTAGAAAAAATTAAGCTTCAACTATCTATAAGTGATAATTCAATTGAAAAAAATAAGAAAACGCTGATAATGACTTCATAAACAAATCTATAAATACAATAACAAAGGTCAAAATTCAAATTTCAAAAGTGGTATGTTCATATTAATATGAAAATTAAAGATTTTGAGTTTAATGAAATTGTCATGTTAGACTCGGGAGCAGATATGAATTGTGTTGATGAAGGATTAATGCCATCATAATATTTTTTTAAAATCAAATAAAGTTTATCTCAGATGATCGTATATTTAACGATAACATGTTCTTCAAAACAAGTTTAATGTTAATTAAGGGATCAAATACTAAAATCATCCGAGGAAATTCATTCTTACAAATGTTATATCCATTCTCCGTTTCTGAGAAAGGAGTTGAAACAAAAATATTAGGACAACGCCTTTTATTCAAATTTTATATCCTGATTCTGAATACAATGTTAATTCTTTTCAATTCCAGAAAATTTCTAAATTAATTCTCTGCAAAAGTAATTCATTTTCTTAAAAGAAGATGTCCAAATAAAAAGAATTGAAAAAAGATTAGATACGAAAAAATATAAAAGAAAAATAGAAGAAATTAAAACTAAGTTTGAAAAAGATTTATATTTGGACCTCCCAACTGCATTTTTGGACCGAAATACACACGTAGTAACATTATCATATGAAAAAGATTTTAATTAAAAATTAATTCCAACAAAATTACATCAAATACAAAGGAACCAAGAACTAATAGACTATTGCAAAAAGGAAATTCAAGATCTGATAAATAAAAAATTAATTAGGAAAAGTAAGTCACCATGGTCATGCCCCACTTTTTATATAAATAAGAATGCTGAAATTAAAAGAGGTGCACCTATATTAGTTATAAATTACAACCATTAAAAACATCCTTACAATGGATAAGATACCCAATCCCTAATAAAAAATATCTCTTGAAAAGATTATAAAGTGATAAAATATTTCAAATTTTGATTTAAAATCAGGTTTTTGGCAAATACAAATTGTAGAAGAAGATAGGTACAAAACAGGTTTTACTATCCCTTTTGGACAATATGAATGAAATATAATGTCGTTTGGATTGAAAAATGTAACAAGTGAGTTTCAAAGCATTATGAATGAAATATTCAATCCATACACTTTCACAATAATTTATATATATGACGTTTTGATATTCGCCGATAACTTAGATCAACATGAAAGACATTTAACTATTTTCTATAAAATTGTAAAAAGAAATGAGTTAGTTTTATCAAAAACAAAAATGAAATTGTATCAAACTATAATATGATTTTTTAGGTATTGAAATTACTAATAGTACAATCATACCAATAGAACGATCAATTGATTTTGCGGACACCCAAATGAAATAAATGATAGAAACCAATTACAAAGATTTTTCGAATCTTTAAATTATTTAGCAGAATTTTTTCCTAACCTAAGAAAAATTTGTAAACCATTTTTGATAGGTTAAATAAAACCCCATCACTTGGACAAATGAACATACAAAAATAATACTACTCATAAAGAAAAATGTTAAAACGCTTCCGTGTTTGGCCCTTTGTGACCAGTACGCCCCAAAAATTGTTGAAACAGATGCCTGCCATGTAGGATATGGTGGAATCCATAAACAAATAAAAGCCAAGACCAAATAATAAGGCATCACTCTAGAATTTGGAACATAGCTCAAAAAAATTATTCAACGATTAAAAAGGATATACTCTCAATTATTTTATGTATTACTAAATTTCAAGATGTTTTACTAAACAAAAAGTTTACTATCAAGGTCGATTGTAAAGCATCAAAAGATGTATTGCAAAAAGATGTAAAAAATCTAGATGGTAAACAAATATATGCAAGATGGCAAGCACTTTTATATATCTTCGAATTTGAAATCATTCATATATAAGGTAATGAAAATTTTATTCTTGATTTTCTTAATAGATAATTTTTGTATGGACAATGATTAGGGAAACGACCCATAAGAAGAAAAACTCTGCTAAAACAAATCATAAATGGAAACAAAGAAAGAAATAAATAAATGTGAAGCCAAAGATAATGTGAGCAACTACACAATGTAACCCTACCCCTTTATAATACAGACCTTCCTTCAGACCACCCATGTATATCCCAGATAAAATACAAAAAATGGAAAATAGATTTTTCATAATCTCTCCAATCGATCAATCTAAACCATCGTCATTTATGACATATAAGACACCCACTTTTAAACAAACCCTAACAATTGAACAAGTTAGGTTTACCCAATAAAGCCAAAATCATTCTCCAAAATTAGCAACATAAAGCCAATAGCCAATACATACTCCTTCGTGTAACTATGTTTACAATCAAATGAAGATTATATTTGCACCATTGAACCATAATTTTTTGAAATGAACAAAAACTGGCATTTCTACCAATTATCAGAGGTTACTTTTACCAATTGGTCACCAAATATTTATTAGACAATTTTGGAAAAATTCAACTATTTTACGAAAATATTTTAACGCAAACAAATTCAGTCAAATTTCAGTACACGTTGATAGAGAAAATCAGACAAAAATTTGCTATCGCAAAATTCTATTTTTAAAAGTATTGACAGTCTCTGATTTGAGTATAGAACCACACAAACCAAGAGAACTTTCTAGCGAAATAAAAATTGAATCCAACTTTAATTATTGGGACTATATTACTGCTTGTACTCGAGCATTTTATAAACAAAATGATTCCTTTTTAATGTATTTCTTTGTCTACTTTAGCCCACATCTCCCTTAACCTAAAACATATTGGTTTCATAAGTGGTGGAAAGCTTATGAAATGAATAAAACTATAGCCCCAACGGATGTATGAGAAGCATTTAAGCAATTAAAAAACAATAAATTTCCAGATCACATTTCTTCATCCCCTACATGGCTACTTTTTTGTCATAATTTTCAAGTCCCTTAAATTTTTATGAAATAGTATCATGTGAATGACGAACAATTGGATACAACAATATTACCGAACCTTGTTTGAAAATACAATATAAAATGGTGGGACAAAACTGATGCAAATTGTGAAACAAAAGCAGTAACAAAATATTTCAAGACAAACCCCCCAATTTTCCAATATTATTGCTTTTCAACAAATGTTAAAAAATGAAGAATTCTTTGCAAAGAAACAACAATTAATGACTAAAATGGTCAAGTGTACATCAGATGCAAATGTGGAACAAATCCTATTGGAACTCAATAATTGCTCCAGTAGCACAACCTCAGTCCACTTATAGAAAGAAAATGATAATGACAATGAAGACTTCTTTACCCAGGTACAATTATCAGCACATTACTAAAACACTTTCGGTTCAAAGGAGAAAGCAGTCCATGTGTTGATCATCATCCCGACAACATCTAATCATCCGCCATCACAAGACATCCAAGAGCCAGTTGTAAAATAAGAAACAAAATTAGATAAATTTTCAATTTCGAAGATTATAAAAGAGGGACTTTCCCTCATTGTACATCATCCTTCATTTTCTCAGTAAAAAACAACTATTGTAATAATATTTTCTTTAGAGTTCATCCAGGGCCGTTCCTAGACTTTTGTGGGCCCCGGGCGAAATCAGATGAAGAGGCCCCTCATGAATATGATTGTCTTCACCTAGATTTTCATTATGTTGCTCAAAATCATTACTCACACCCAATTCATCAGAATTATTTTCTTCATCTAAAATTTCATGTTGTTCAATGTTACTAATACCCAATCCATTAGAATTTTTATGATAATTTATCAATAGCCCCCTTCTGTGAAGCATTAAATTGCTCAAGAACTTTTCTTTTTTTTCTTTTCTCACAACCAGATGGCTGTTTTTTTGAAAACATTATCAAATAAAATTAAACACAATTGTAATACAAAAAGAACATAACACCTGAATTCTTGTAAGATGAAGACTTGTGACGGATGAATCTTTCAATAAACTGATTTGAACCTATAATCACAATATCAAATATCAAAAATCAAATCATAGAAATTGAAGTAAAATAAAAAATACCCAAATAAAACCCTAAAAGTAAGTGTAGTAATTTGGGAACGAAATAATGAAACTTCTATCCCCAAATTAACTTAAATCGAAGTAATCTACAATCAAATAAAGTATAAAGTGATAATAGTTATAATCCCAATCCGTGAATCCCTTATTATCTTGATTTGTTTTACTTGATTTAATTCTTGTTTTCTTAGGATAATTAATCAACCAAACAAAAAACCCCTTTTTGGTTACTATTTGCACTATTAAAATATACTTATTCATCCACGAGTATTTGTGGATTCGACCCTTGCAATTGCATATTACTATATTGATAACTAGTGTACTTGCTAGGTAAATTATTAGGAGATGAAGATTTCTTTCATCAACAATCTTGTACAATTCGGAAATCGAGGTCAATAAAAAGTAAGATCTTAACAATTCCTCTATTTATCTTATGTACTTAAGTTCAAGTAATTAATTTATTATATGCTTGATTTATTAAATTAATTACTTTATTAGATTAATAAACTTAGTCTGAATTAGTCTTGATTAACTAGTTAATCTTGATTATATTGTATATATATACCCCATCTCCCGACAACTCTTCTCTACTTTATTACTCACATTATTTAAAGCACTTACTCTACATTATTTCATTCATTTTCCTCTTTATAACTTACACCTTCATCCCATTCGAACAAACATTCCTCAATACACTATTTATATATATACTCCCTCCGTCCCAATAGTAGCTTCCCATTTTGTCATTTTGGGTGTCCCGTTAATAGCTTCCACTTTTCTTTTTTGGCAAAGAAATTTTTACTATTCCCTCCACTCATTCTCTCTCCTACATTATTTTAATACTCACAACACCATTATAATTTACTATTCCCTCCACTCATTCTCTCTCCCATTTTCAAATTATACTCACAACATTTTTACTTCCCTCTCATTTTATTAATTTGCGTGCAACCCAAATTTTGGGCAGCTACTATTGGGACGGAGGGAGTATATATATATATATATATATATATATATATATATATATATACACTCCCTCCGTCCCGGCTGACTTAGGACTTTTTGCCATTTTGGGCGTCCCACCCAACTTAGGACGGCCCAAAATGGAAACCTTAAATCACTATTTCCTCCACTCATTCTCTCTCCTACATTATTTTAATACTCACAACACCATTATAATTTACTATTCCCTCCACTCATTCTCTCTCCTATTTTTAAATTACACTCACAACATTTACCTTTTCCTTAATTCCCGTGCCATTTCAAAAAATTCTAAGTCGGCCGGGACGGAGGGAGTGTATATATATATATATATATATATATATATATATATATATATATATATATATATATATATATGTATGTATATATAGGTAGCTATTCAAATGAGAACCAAATTTATATGAGAACCATGAGAACTAAATTCAACCATTGGATTAAAAACACATCAATGCTCCAGATTAAAAAAAAAAGATAGAGGGGGTGGCATTTTAGTAATTATTGTGAATTAAATCCCCTTCAAATTTCAAAATAAAATATCTCAATATCTATAAGTCGAATTTAGGGTTTAGGGTTTAGGGTTTAGGGTTTAGGGTTTAGGGTTTAGGGTTTAGGGTTTAGGGTTTAGGGTTTAGGACGAGACGATTCAAACTAGATCCCTGAAGATAGAATTTTGAAAAAATAATATTGAACAACGTCTAATTTTTAAAACACTAGTTAATTAACTAGTGTACACTAGCTAGTTAAGTAATGTACAATAGTAATGTATATATGAAGATTAGAAACTAAAAAATTTACAGCCATATTAAGGTGGGGCCGACAAGGTTTTAGTGTCATTCATGTATTACAACCTACGTATAATGTGTCAATTCTTGTACTCTTGCTGTATTAGTGTACCTGGTATTATTTTTCGGGCTATAGTGGTTAATAAAATGATCTATTTATATATTTTATTTTATTTTTAGACAGAGAAAATATTAATTAGCAGAATTAAAAATGGTGAGATTCAACAAAAGCAAAACATCTGAAGCCTATAAAGTTTTCTTCTTATTATAAGGCACAATTATTATTAAGCCCTAAGACAACAGCAAGAAGGAGTCTCTCCACGAAAGCCCACACAGTTGCCTCCAATGTACCCCTTGTCAATGCAACTCTGTTCACAATCTGATTGTCGGAACTGATGATCTGAACATACTCCGATGCAAGCGTATGGAACTGGCCCCAGTGCTTCAACTTTCTTCCCTGAATTAACATGCAAAACACTTTACATGGTGCGAATGTCTTGACCTGCTTACTTCAGAAAAGAAAGGTACACTAGCTAGTGTACACTAGTAACAGAATTATTAACTAGCTAATTAACTAGTGTACACAAGGACTTGTGTACACTAGCTAGTGTACCCAAGTTTAATTTCAATGTACACTAGCTACACTACTAGAAAAAGGCCGTTTACCGACGGAAATTTCCGTCGGTATTTCTACAAATCCGTCGCTAAATGGATATTACCGACGGAAATAGTCCGTCGGATTCCGTCGGAAATAATTGGTTGGTAATACCGACGGACAAATTCCGCCGGTATTTCCGTCGGATTATCCGCCGGAAAATAAAAAATTCCGCTGGAAAACGTCCGTCGAAAATGAGTTACGCCGGCCGGTTAACCGGAGCAATACCGGAGGTTACCGATGGAATTATCCGTCGGAAATAAAATCATTACCGACGGTTATAACCGTCGGAAATCAAAAAATTTACCGTCGGATCTGTCCGTCGGAATATAAACCCTGAACTGACGGATATGTCCGTCGGTATTTTGAGTATTATTTTTTTATTTTTTATTTTCCGACGGATATTTCCGCCGGAAAAATAGAATTATTTATTTTTTGTATTAATTTACCGACGGAAATTTCCGTCGGTAATCTGGCCAGATTTAAAAAAAAAAATTGTTTTATTATTAAACCACCTGTAAAAGGCTGTAAACCTGTTCAAACAACCTGTTTTAAACAACTACAAACTACAAACTACAAACACACACAAACAACCCAATTACAAACTACAAACACACACAAACAACCTGTTTCGCTTGTACATCAAATAAAATACATATGTTTGTCCAAATCAAGCGACAGGGGAAGGGGAAAGGGGAAACCGCCGGGAAAGGGGAAAGGGGAAATGGCGGAAAGGGAAAGGGGAAAGGGAAAGGGGAAAGGGAAAGGGAAAAGGGAAGGAGAAACGGTCGGGAAAAGGGAAAGGGAAAAAGAAACTACATATGTTTGTTTGTTTAATTACATGTCAATGAAAATTCATGTTTAACAACCACGAGCGCGCACTTTGCTACCGCTACCACCACCACGCATGTATAAACCTATCAAGATATTAATTAAAAAACAATATATCAATATATATACAAATAAAAAGACAATAATAAAATGTAAACATTATATATATGACATTTACAATTAAATGATACTTACCGGCCCTTTGGGAGAGATAGATATTTCCATTTTTCCTTCCTCATTAATAATTTCAAGGCTCAAATTAACTCCGCTCTGGATGGTTCACTACGCCCGTAACCGGAAGTAGATCCCCTCCCTCCCGTCCTTGGTGAAACAAGACGATGGACAAAACCCGCAACCTTCCCTCTCTTTGAACGATTGCCACCTCGACCCGACATATCTAAACTAGTATATTATATATGTAGACAGAAAATATTATCAAGTAGAACAAAATTTAAATATTACATAGCATGTAAAGAGTAACCAAGTAAACAAAACGTGGGTAACAGTGTGGACTTGGTGTCCTGTCGACATTGCACTTCTTGCGGCTTTAAAATAGAAATGACAATATGAAAACAAGTAAATAATGGAGTTCACATGGACCAGGTGGTTTCGAGATAAGGTTGTTTTACTAAAAACAAAAAGAAGCAAAATAATGGAGTTCACTTGGACTGCTTGAATTTGAAATAATATTGTTGTTTTCTTTAAAATAGAGAGAGAGAGAGGGTTTACATTTATAATGAGGAGTGGAAAATATCAAGTTTGCACAAGCATTTGGCCCAAAGATTGAAACTTTGAAAGTAGATTTATTATTATAATAATTAATCAAAGTTTCAATCTTTGGGCCTAACGCTTGTGCAAAATACTTGAGATTTTCCACTCCAAAGATAACTTCCATGGTAGTGGTTGTACGTGATAGTAGTGGGGTTGGCTTCTCTCCCATCCCGAAATACACGTATGAATTGCAAATATCACTTTGTCTACTTGCTTTATAATCGAAAATCAAGAAATTTTGACAAAGATAACCCTTACGGTCTCCAAGTACACGACGTAGACTAGGTCAATCAAACACTATCGATTATAATCGACAGTGTAATCAACCATATATGTCTAGTATACACTCAGAGAACAATAGGATTAATGCAACCGAAATATCTCAACTATCGACTATTCAAGCAATTTTAATAGACAATAATGATATTTATATATAAACATATATGTATATTTTTATTTTAATTTTTATTGATTATTTTATTTTTTATTTATTATTATTATATTTATGTCCATTATTATTATTATTATTATTATTATTATTATTATTATTATTATTATTATTTTTTTTTTTTTTTTTTTTTTTACGAATGATTTATTTTTTTCCAACAACCTTTTCACACGATGAGATTCAAATTAATGACTACATGTTCAAGTACATTATGGAGTAAGATGTAATAGTAGGAATCATTTATTGTCCAAATCATGAGATAGATGTAATATTACATATCATGTAAGAGTAACCAAGTAAAATTGAAAATCATGAGATAGATATAATATTACGGTGATAAGTGATATAAAATGTACAAAACATTATATACAAAACATTATACGAATTAAAACTAAACCGATTCATTCACTACAATCTTGATCACTATCACTACAAAATTCAATTTCTTCTTCACTAGTTTCCTCGTCGTCGTCTTCTTCCTCATCTTCATCATCGGACCCAGATATATACTCTTCTCCTTCCTCATCCTCCACATTGTCATCATCGATTTCATTGAAAGTGACTTCCTCCCTAGTGGACGGGTGTTTTCGGCCATTAATGCTTCATCCTCCTCGACATTATCATTCAAGTGAATAATCGGAGGTATAGGCATTTCCTCTTCCCCGATAACAATCATTTAATGATGAATCAATATTTGAAGTAGACGTTTTTGCACGCAATGGTATATCAAAAGTGCTTCTTGCTTTGGTTTTCCATACGGCCCACCATCCGCTAGACTCTCTTCGTCGATGGGGGTAGGGGGTCATATACACCTGTTGTGCTTGAGATGCAAGAATGAACACATCATCACCATTATGCCTAGAAGAATGCTTTAAGTCAACGAGATCAAAAGTGCCATGTTTTGTAATGCCTCGCTCAGCGTCCCGCCACTCACAATTGAAAAGAACTACAATTTCCAAGCAAGTACTCCAATTCAATAACTTCTTTCAATACGCCATAATAATCGAGATTTCCCTTGAGATTGACCCCGCTATTCCAAGTTGATTTCGTTTGGCCATATTCTTCAGTGTGGAATACGTAGCCATTGACAAAATATCCCTTATATACATTCACTCTTAAGGACGGACCGTGTGCTAATGTTTGTAATTTCGCAGCTTTTGCATCTCCAAGGTTGTTCAAAATCTAAATAAAAACACATAGATAGTAAAAAACTCATACTTCAAATTCTATTAAAAACATTGAATTAATGAATTGGCATTTACATAATTATTAAACCAGGAGGGAAATTCGTTGTCTGTCCTTATTGAAATCAATTCGGGCGCAATGTCTCGGCTGTTCTTCGAACATACTGCATTCAAGGAGAACATAAAGTTGCTTAGTTCGTATTAAAGTTATTACTTAGTAACAAATGAAGAATGCTTCCTTCAAGTAGTCCTCGACCTCAGCACAGTTAAGGAGAATATAGAGTTTAGCCGCATCTAATTCTTTTTTGCTTAGTATGCGCGTGCACTTTCTATTGCCAAGGAATCGACCGGGAGAAGAAAAAAGCTGAAATTTTTCCATCGGGATCGGTGACTCCCCCATCATAATTGCGTCCCACTTTATTGAACCTTGTCTCAATGTGCGGGTGAAAATATGTTGAAACAAACGACACAATTTCGTCGACAATCACCGATTCGAGACATAGATGCCTCAACTTTTGCTCTATTGCTCATTTTCTTTTTCAAACTCCCCAAAAATCGTTCAAATGGATACATCCATCTATACTTGAACAGTCCTCCAACTCTAGCTTCATAAGCTAGGTGAATTGGTAAATGCTACATTGAATCAAAGAAAGATGGCGGAAATATCTTTTAAAGCTTGCATATTGTCACCACAATGCTCTCTTTGAGTCTTTTCATATCCTCAACACGAAGAGTGCTGGAAGTCAATGCTCAAGAATTCACTCAATTCTGTTAGTGGCAACCCATATTTCATTAGGGAGAATGTCTCTAAATGCAATGGGTAGCAACCTATCCAATAATACGTGACAATCATGACTTTTCAACCCATATACCGTCCCTTCTTCCACATTCACACGCTTGCCAATATTAGATGCATACCCATCAGGAAGTTTCAAATCTTTCAACCACTGAGTAACACGTTGCTTATCCTCTCCTGACAGAACAAAGGGCGCAGCTGGTTTAAAATCTTTTCCATTAACTTTACTAATGTTCAGATCTTTACGATTGCAAATCGCTTCAAGGTCTAGCCGACCCTTGTCTGTGTCCTTCGTTGAGGCCTTAAAACCCATCACTGTATTGAAAATATTGTCAAACACATTTTTTTCAATATGCATGACATCAAGGTTATGTCTTATCAAGTTCGTCTTCCAATACGGTAACTCCCAAAATATACTCTTTTTAATCCAGTTATGGTCTTTACCAAATCCGTCTGGTCTATCCTTTGAAAACTTCTTTCCCCACCCGACATCAGACACCTCAGACACCTGCTCAAAAATATCCTCCCCACTCAGACGAGGAGGGGGGCCCCGTTGCTCAACTCTATTTTTGGTGAAAGCATTCCTCTGTTTACGAAATGGATGGTCACTAGGAAGAAACCGTCTGTGGCAATCAAACCAACACTGCTTCTTGTAATGCTTTGAAGTGTGAATGCATCCGTATTTTCCATACAATACGGACAGCCAATCTCCCATGTGTGCTCCATCCCGACATCATACCATAAGCGGAAAGTCATTAATTGTCCACATCACTTTGCGGCCCTCATGTTAAAACTTTGCAACTTGAACGCATCCCATGTCTGGACACCATCATTCCACAGTGTTTGAGTTCATCCATCAAAGGTCGAAGATACACATCAATGTTTTTGCACGGATTCGAAGGGCCGGAATGAACAAACTCAAATACATATAAGGATCGATCATACATAACCACGGGGAAGATTATACACTGTGACTATAACGGGCCAACATGAATAAGATTTTGCCCCTGGTCCAAATGGAGAAAACCCATCTGCATATCCCCACCTTATGTTTCTAGGATCCGCAAAATCAGGGTAAGTGGCATCAAAATGTTTCCATGCTTCACCGTCAGAAGGATGAGTCATCACACCCTCTTCACGAGGACACTCTTTGTGCCAACGCATGGCTTCTGAGCTTTCTTTCAATGCGTAAATTCGTTGCAACCTGGGAATTAGCGGCATATAACGTAACTGCGCCCGAGGCACGTTTTCTTGTGCTTGGCACTACCACGGCGTTGTGTCTTATACCTACTAAGTCCACATATTGAACATGTATCGAGGCCCTCATTTTCTTTATAAAAAAGCATGCACCGATTCTTGCAAGCATCAATTTTAACATACCCAAGACCGATCTCGCCCCACCAACTTTTTCGTCTCATAAAAATTGTGAACCATATTATTTTCTTCGGGTAGCATCCGATGTCCCCATGACATTATACGATCGTAAGTATCTTTGGCTCATATTTGTATCGGCCTTAATATTTAGAAGCTCGATCACTTGCTCTAACACTGCGTAGCCTTTGCACCAGGATGAATTTTCTCATTTGCAGAGTCCATTAAATCCATAAACTTCTTTGCAACGGGATTTGGTGCCTCTGTTGGATTAGGGTTCCAATCAAACTCTGGGCCGCCCGCATTTCGAACCATATCATCCAAACCGACAGACGGCTCCTCTTCATCAATCAAATGTTCGGGTTCCCTTGGCGGACCACTTGATACGATAGGATGATTGCGAACACTTGTTTCAACCACATAACGCTCCCCGTGCGCTATCCATACCTTGTAACCATCAACAAACCCTGACTCTAAAACATGTTTCTTTACCCATCCAACACTCAGATATTTTCTATTCTTACACTTTTTACAAGGACACCTAATCTTATCACCACGCATGCACTGGGATGCGCTCTAGCAAACTCCCACAAAATGTTCTAAACCTTCTAAGAATTGAGTTCTGACACCCCTTCTACCGGGATTACTACGATTATCCATCCAACTACGATCTTCTCCAGACATAATTAACTCCTGCATTTCATAATGTATTAACAGTTTAGATGTAATTAACGCATTACAATTCCCTAAATTTGGATTACAAACTTAAAAGCAACAAGACATGTTTCTTTAGGTTTAGAATTGGGGTTGGCTTCTATCGCACACCTTATTAAACATTTTTTTAATTATTAATATTTTAAATATTAATATTTAATTCTTTGTTGTAAAGTATATCATTTCCTATGATGAAAGGACAATTCATGTCCATTAGGTTTAGAATTGGGTTGGCTTCTATCCCATCCCGAAATACACGTATGAATTGCAAATATCACCTTGTCTACTTGCTTTATAATCGAAAATCAAGAAATTTCGGCAGCATAACCCCATGGTCTCCAAGTGCACGACGTAGACTAGGTCAATCAAACACTATCGATTAGAATCGACAGTGTAATCAACCATATATGTCTAGTATACACTCGAGAGAACAATAGGATTAATGCAACCGAAATATCTCAACTATCGACTATTCGAAGCAATTTTAATAGACAATGATGATATTTACAAATCATATAATCGTGCATTTCAAGACTGTCCACACAGACAATTTAAGAATCGATGACTACATGTTGACCTCAACATGATAAGTTAAAGATTCTTAAACGGGTTTCTAAGCTTTTGTGTTTCAACCGTCACAACGTTACGTCGTAACATTAATTTTTATTCATTACCGTAAAATGCATAATTTTACAATAATGAATTAACACACACATCTATCATATTTTTTAAATTATTAATATTGTGAATAATTTGAAATATTAATTCTTTATTGTAAAATTTGAAATTTTACAATGATGAATTAAATTAACATTTATAAACAAGATAAGAGTCGTTCTCATCCACAACTATCAAAACCCAATCTCATCTTGACCAAGGAAGACAGAGCAAACAAGTTCATTGCCGTTTGAGTCAAGGATTTTCTGTTTAATAAGAATTTTTACAGTTTCACTGTAAAAACTCTTATTAAACAGAAAATCCTTGACTCAAACGGCAATGAACTTGTTTGCTCTGTCTTCCTTGGTCAAAGAAGACGAATTTTGATAGCTGTGGGTGAAAAAGGCTCTCATCTTATTTATATTTTAAATAGAGTTGTACCTCAATCTATTTAAAGCCTAATTAACTACCAATTAGGTATAATGAAGAGCCACTTCCAAAACCCAAAAACACCATGGCTTACTTTAGAAATAGATTAGGGTTTGTTCTTTTTATGACCTTTCTTTGATTCCTCACCTCTCTATAGGTTATTCTCCAAATATTATGAAATTAAAGAGTCTCTATTCCTATTCGAAATGTTTTAACTAACCCTAATCTGTTTTGGGGGAGAAGGGGGGCAATATATGGGAAAAGTCAGTGAGGTACTAGGGTTAGTTCTTCGTAAGATGTTGATTAAGTATTCCCAAATCCATTTCAGCCTAATCAATCCACCCCAAGAGGATCCCAAAGTTCCATTTGAGTTTCTCCACCACCCCACCCCAATTATATGTGTGTGTACAAATATAAATGCATATATATGAATGTGATAAAAACTATACGTAAACGAAACTAAGACTTTCCAGCATTTTCTAAATTTTTATCTATGACATTCCCTTATAAGTAAAGAAAATATGAAACCTTGTTCCCATTTAACACAAATATAGATAATAAAAAATTGCAATATTGCAAAGAGAAACATTTAAATCAGGAACCACTTTCACATATAAAAACCATACAGTACACAAAAGCTACAAGGAAATGGGAGCAATTTGACAAAACTTACATTTTGAGCATACATGATTTCTCAGTCACCCCCTATAAAATTAGAACATCTTCAATTATCGCACCAAACATGAATCACACAAAAGCTTGTTTATATACATATGATATACATATGATCGAATTTGCACAGAACCAGTTTAGGGATGTAAAGGCTCGGAACCTTACCTCGGTCGATGCCGGCGACGGCGACGGCGAACGGCTGTGACACTAATGAGAGAGAGAGAGAGAGAAAGCGAGTGAGAGAGAGAAATCGGTGAGAGAGAGAAAGCAATTGAGAGAAGAAAGCGAGAGAGAGAGATTCCTTACCGGCAACGGCGAGAACGGCGAACGGCGAGGATCGGCGACGGCGTTGTTCGCAGGTAGCTAGGGTTCGGCGTTCGTTGATTTCGTTTGTTTGCGAATTGTAAATTGCGAGGCGTAAATGGGTATATATATAACTTAGTTACCGACGGACGGGTCCGTCTGTGTACGGTGGACATAGTCCGCCGGTAATCTGCCACGAAATTAAAAATTACCGACGGACAAAACGAAATTTTAAAAAATTAAATTCCCGGTAAAATAAAATAAATTTCCGTCGGTAAATGAAAAGTTTCCGTCTGTATTACCGACGGACTTCGTCCGTCGGTAAAAGTCCGTCGGTAATGCCCCTGTTTCTAGTAGTGCTAATTAACTAGCTAATTAACAGAATTATTAACTAGCTAATTAACTAGTGTACACTAGTATACACTAAGAAAACTAGCTATTGTACACTAGATAACTAGCTAGTTAATAATTCTGTTAATTAACTAGCTAATTAACTAGCTAATTTTGGCCCTATTAATTTTTAAAACACTAGCTAATTAACTAGTGTACACTAGCTAGTTAAGTAATGTACAATAGTAATGTATATAGTGTACACTAGCTAATTAGCTAATTACTATTGTACATTACTTAACTAGCTAGTGTACCCAAGTTTAATTTCAATGTTCATCAGACATGGCTAAGTACACTAGCTAATTACGAAAATAATATTGAACAACGTCTAATTTTAAAAAAATAATATTGAACAATCAATTTTCAAACGCAATCAATTTTTGAATTGTGCACACTAGTAACACAGCTAGTGTACACTAGGTTACACTAGCAACACAGCTAGTATACACTAAGAAAACTAGTTATTGTACACTAGATAACTAGCTAGTGTACACTAAGTTACAACTGACTAGTGTACTGCGAGGGCTTGGCTCAATGTTTTGTCCTGCTGCCTAAGGCATTTGGCTAGTGTACACTAGATAACTATCAACTTAGCTAGTGCAATAACTATACACTTTTGACCAGATTTTCCCAGTTATAAATCAGCAAAAGATTTTTTTTTTTTTTTGATAAATTACATACATAATTTAATTTAAAGAAATCCAATATATTTGATAATTTACATACATAATTTACAAGCAAGGAAGAAGTTTGATTAATATTGACTTGGGCCGTGTGTGGGGAAAAAATGATTGATGATTTTTCCACATTAAGAAGTTGGCCAAAGGAGTCACAAAAGTTGGTTATGGTCTGTTTTAATTTTTGGACAAATGATGTTTCATTTCAAAGGAAAATAAAATAATCATCCGCAAAAGCTAGGGAGGGGAAGTTGGGTACACTAGCTAAGTTGCTAGTTTACATTACTTAACTAACTAGTGTACACTAGTTAATTAGCTAGTGTTTTAAAAATTAGACGTTGTTCAATATTATTTTTTCAAAATCCTATCTTCAGGGATCTAGTTTGAATCGTCTCGTCAAGACAAAAAAATCAGTGTTTTCGAAAAAAAAAAAATCGACTTATAGATATTGAGATATTTTATTTTGAAATTTGAGGTGGATTTTAAATGAAATAATTACGAAAATGCCACCCACTCTATCTTTTTTAATCAAGCGTTGATGTGTTTTTTAATCCGATGTACATTTGTTAGTGGTTGCTTATGGTTACCGTATAAATGTGGTTACCATTATAATAGGGCCCTATATATATATATATATATACGTATATATATATATATATATATATATATATATATATATATATATATATATATATATATATATATATATATATATATATATATATATATATATATATATGTGTGTGTGTGTGTGTGTGTCGGTGAAAGTGTTTTTACCGACAAATATGTTTTTTAGTGACTATAGTTGTGTTAAAGAGCACGTGTTTGTGTTAAAGAGTGCCCATATTAGTGATTAAATGTTAGTGGCATTGTAATTTTTTTTTTGTCATTGTTAGTTTTAAAGACTGTCATGTATAGTTTTAAATGAATTTCTGACTGCTCCACCTCACGTCTCCATCTTCGCTCCAACTGACGACCACTCTTTTTGCCACCTCGTCTTATTGTTGTTGTGCTCAATGAACGAGACGTGTTGAGTTCAACGAGATCCACATTTTTTTGAATTCATCCCGGTCCACACAAAATGAGAAAGATAATGTGGTTGAATCGGGGTCGTAGAATGGAGGGGAGGAGCAAACTTGGGTGTAGCAAATACAGGTTTGTGTTGTGTTAAAGAGTGTCAAATTTAGTTTAAGGAGTGTCATGATTTGTTAATAAGTTCTAATTATTTATAAAAGTGTCAATGATTGATTTAAAAAATCATGTTATTTACATAAATGCCATTGCAGCAATTTTTTAAAAAATATTTCACTTATTTACAAAAATATCACCACACTAGTCTTATACGTGTTTTCCCATTTTTCAATACTTGATTTAATTTAATTTAATTAAAAATTAAGAATTATCAAATTTTCAAATAATATTTTTTAAAATTTGTTATTAATACACCAATAAATTTTTATTTGAATAATTAAGCTTTTTATTTATTTTTTTCTATAAAATTTCAATCAAATCAAGCACTAACAAATAAATACCATTTCTCAAAAAATAAAATAAAAATAGTATTATTATTTTAAACTAAAACTTGTTACATTTTATTGTTTATTTTTCAAGTGAAGTAAAAGTAATGTAAGAAAAAAAATACAATTAGTTATGATAAGTTTGATAATTATATAACTTTTGTATTTTAATTTTGATGAATAAAATTAGTTTTTTTTTTTTTTTTGAAAGTATGAATAAAATTAGTTGGGAGTTGTGACAGCGTCTCTAACTTTAGCTTATGAGAGACAACAAATAAAAACATTTATCCATTGAAAAGAAAAAGGAAAAGAAAATTAGAAGTGACCATATATAAAATTTTGGAAATTGGGTCAAGTTGATTTTAAAAATAAATACTATAATTATGATATCTTATCATAAAGGAAAAATTCCCCTAATATCCCCTTGCCCAAATTTTATTCTTTTTAAATAAAATATTTTTGTAAATCTCAAATAAATAGTTCTTCCCAAATTATAATTCTCCAGACACCCATGTACTCTCCTCTCCACTCATGTCATTTTATTACTCTCTCTTTCTCCTTCTAAAAACACACACACACACACACAATCTGATTTGTTCCTAGGTGATGGATTCGAACGGCATGAGAGCCGGAGCGGTTACTCCTGTAAAGGACACGCAATCTGTTCGACCAAAGTTCTCTGAGAAATCCAAATATTTGGAGAACTTAATCCTAATCTCACGAGCCCCGTTTCTAAAATTTCCAAGTCTCTGGCATTCAAATCTGTCGCGAAACCCCAGAAGCCGATGGAACAGAAGAACCCTAATTCGTTGATATCGTCTTCTCCGAGGAACAAGATTCGAGAACGTAAATTTGTAGTGGCTAAGAAGAACTTGAAGAGAGAGAAGGTAAAAGCCCTAAATGTTACTTGCAAATGTAGGGCTGGTGCCAATTTCGACAAGTATCTCTGTGTTGCGTATGAGGCTCTAAAGGCTTCTCAAGAGGATTTCTTCAAAAATCGGAGTCAAATCCATGAATTCTCTGGAGATGAAGTCGAGGGGGAGAAAAACAGGAGAAGGAGCTGACTCAAAGGCTCAAAATTACAGGGGAAGTAGATGGCTTTGATGTGGATCAAACGGGTGGTAATGGAGGTGATCAGATTGAGCCAGGGAGTGGAAACGGTAGTAGTAGTACTATCAAGAGAAGAAGAGCCAAGTTGTTTGGAGGAGGCACGGCAAAATGTGCCTGACTCTGGAAGGGTGATACATCTGGTTCAGGCATACGAGAAGCTTTTTACAATACTCAAATCAACCACACTGAAGAGAAGGAGAGTAGTGAGAGGTGGAAGAAGAGGAAGAGGCAAATAGAGGAATGAAATGGGAATTGCCGGGATTGAGACCTAAGGCTCCTGGCACACAGATCTCTTCTTTTTCATTATGTCCATTAGATTTTGTCCTAACTTCTGAATTGGAAAATTGTCTTTTATAAGTCAATTATAAAAGACGTATTAATTATAAAATACAAGTTAGTTTTATAATTCGGATATAAGAGTTGTAATGTGTAAATTATGAGATTAATTAGTTGTTATTATTGAAAATTATAATTTTTTTTGTTGAAAAAATTTGCCTTATAAGTCAATATAAGAGACAAATTGGTTTTATAATTCACTTATAAGAGATGAATTAGTCTTATAAGTCAGTTATAATAGATAATTGTTGTTTGACCTAATATGAGAGTCAACATTAAAAAAATATTAAAATTTTTATTTTATTTTTTGAAAAAAATGAATTTTATACTTTAATTATAAAATGCGAACTGATTTTTCTTGTTTAAAAAATTGTCTTATAAGTCAATTATAAGAGGTTATTTGGTCTTATAATTGAGTTATAAAAGTTGTAATGTTTAAATTTTGAGATTAAATTATCGTTATTATTGAACTTTTTGATTGATTTTTGTTGTCTTATAAGTTAATTATAAAAGACGAAATAGTTATAAGATGCAAGTTGCTCTTATAATTCAGCTATAAAAGTTAGAATTTTTTGATTTTTTTTTGTTGAAAAAATTGTTTTATAAATCACTTATAAAAGACGAAAAAGTCTTATAAATCACTTATAAAAGATGAAATAGTATTATAAGTTAGTTATAAAAGGGCGATGGGTGTTGTGGAATTTTAGATCTGATGCGTTATTCATTGGTTTTTAATCTCGCCATATGGCATTAAATGAAGTGGCCCTATCATAAAAGGGGTCAAACAAATTATTTGATGCAAATTTTATTGAAAATTAATAAAATTGCTATTTTTAGTAATAAAATATTATTTTATTAAATCTAAAAGTGTAAAAATTTTAAATTTTTAAACAAGGGGTCAAATGACTCCTTGCTATAACGTGGCTTGCTATAACGTGGCTTAGCCGGTGACCCTGCATTGTTCTCGCCCCCCATTCCATAATTAGGTCAAATTAATGAACTAATCAGATAATGTACTACTCCCTCCGTCCCATCGATTTTAAAAAAAAATTTCATTTTGGGTGTCCCGCTAATCTTAAGAATTTTCAAAATGGAAAGTTTTATCACTATTCTTTCCACTCATTCTCTCTCCTACATTATTTTAATATTCACAACATCATTATAATTTACTATTCCCTCCACTCATTCTCTTTCCTATTTTACTATTTTACTATGTCAATTTGATGAAATATTGCCATATTGGAAACTATTTTGGAAGTTAGTGAAGATAATGTCAGTTTGATGACATATTGCCATATTGGAAACTACTATTTTGGAAGTTAGTGGCCGCAACGGTGGAAGCGTGGCCTTGTTTCCGGCCGATCACTTCGTGGCCAAAAGAGCATACCCGCTTCCCCTTTTCTTACCATCTATTGCTTGCCGTGAACATTTTGGCCTCGTTTCCATTTTCCTTACCTAATGTTTTGAGGATTTTGGGGATGACATAAGTAGGCTGTGGATTTGTATTTGAGGGATAGACTGCTCTTTTAACCCATTTCTTTCTCTCTATTAAGGTTACTCATGATTAATTAAGGCACAACAAAATTTAAAACCATTATATTCTACTCAAACTCTCATCTTAATAACTTAACTGATGAGCCCGGACCAGCTGGATCGGTCTCACGCTCGATCTGGTTCAAGGGACCAGTGACGTGGCACTCCCTAGACCGTCGGAGTCAAGACCGCGAACAGATAGACCTATGAGGTCAAGACCGCGCTCCTCTCCGCATCATCCTACTCCAGACCAAAGGAATCCTGACCGCTGGCTTGATGACCGCAGGAGGTATGACCGCTCCATCTGTGCCCGCGTTAAATACCTTCGATCGCGCCCAAGATGTTGACCGCGGGCTCATACCTGCCTCCCGGTTATCTCACCTGCCTCCCGATTAAATAGCAAAGCTTACTGAGCAAGTTAGCTTACTGGCTCTGACATGCAAGTTGTCGCCTCACTCCCATCGCATTCAATGCGGCTCAGACAGGCGCCTACTATTGCCATTAATGCGCCGCGCCGGATACACGGCTCCTGTACACATCAGCGACATCCCCTCTGACAGATGATCCTCCTTCCCTGACAGACCCAATCAGCTGCGGACACGTGTATGCGGTCAAATATCAAAGTGCCCCTTAGGGCTGACCTCATGGCTTAAGTCAGCGGGCAGCTCCTCATTGCCTATAAATAGAAGACCTTTGTCCCCTTGGACAAGGTAAGTTCCAAATATACACTGTAAGTCATATTGCTCTCAAACCCTAAACACTCACACATTCAAGGCATTTCAAGTCTTATTTCTCAGTATTCTTACTCTCACACCCGAGGGCCTGAGTTAGAGTAACATCCAACTTTGACCTTAAGGTATTGCGGTTGCGAGAATGCATCGACGGGCTGGCTGCCGAGCTTGACGGGCAGACCAAGATTTTGGCGGACAAGCTCCGCGAGCTGGCCCAGACTGAGGAGAAGGTGAAAACCTTGTCCGCCACTCTTGCTGAGAGGGATGACACCCTTACCGAGAAGGAGGCGGACCTGAAGGGCTTCTCCTCGGTTCGTGGTTCGAGGAACGGTTTATGGGCTAATTAATACGGGTTAAACGGGTTAACCCGTATTGGTAGGCCTTATAAATAGCAAATCCTTCTTCCTCAAACCCTTTTACTGTCTTCAAACCTTCAAATTGCTTTTAGAGAGAGAAAAATCTTGTTGCGTACTTAGCATTTTCCTCCCTCGTTTTCAGACTTCGTAAGTAATTTTTGTTTTTTCTTCCTCATCTCTTTCTACTTCTTTCTCTGGGATTTGATGACGACCCGTGAATTTGACTCCCGTCGTCCGTTAGAACTAGGGGATAGGAGCACTCCGGATACCTTCGCCGTTTGTAAACGGACAGGTTGGGATCTATAGGAAAGTAGTTCATGGTTGGCTTAGGCTGTCTATGGAGTGCTTCTAGTATTTCTGTGAAAAATATCAGTGGGGGCCTTTTCTTCCACCCCGGTTGTAGGTGTTAGTGTTATGTCCTAGGCCTAAGTTTGATAGACTTATGTGTTGACATTATTTATTATTATATGAGATGTTTATCATTTGATTATTGTATATGTTTTGTATATTTGTTTAAAATAATCTCCGTCCCTAATTATTAAAAGAATAATTAGTATAAATGTTAAATGGATAATCATATGATGATTATATGCATAGAGATGCACATTAAATTTATGGGAACTTGTTAGAGAACAAGTGACTGGACTTGATCCGCATGAGATTTATGTCATGGTCAAATGTCATAATTAAATCTCATAAGGTTACTTTATTTAGTCCCTAGACCTGAGATTATCATGACCTTACATATGATGAAAGTCATGTTTGATTTTAGTCAAACGATATCTTAACACGATATTTATAAAGGCTAATTTTGGCATGATCGAATTCATGATGGGAATGATGATAAGTCAAGATGGAATTTGTCCCTTAAAAGAGAGATGTTTTGCTTGGGCCCCTCAATGAGTGATAATGATGAAAGTGTATGGCCATACCCCAATGTGATTGGAATTATCATTATACTCAGAATCAACAAAGCATTGAACAAAGACAAGTTGACGAGGACCATGACTTGTGCTCAATATAACATCATGAGACAAAGGGAGAAATGGAAGTGTACCATTGAAAACGTGAACTCTTACGTTATATTATTTGGGTAGACATAATGGCTTGCTAGAGTCCGCTTATGTCTTATGAGAGTCGATGTGATCGAGCTCATTGCCAACATAATATAATCCTATTGGATCACACACAACTAGAATGAATTTGATTAAACCTATGAAAGAATGATTGATAAAAACTCATCATCAGCCTTGTCTGGTTGTGCGACACAACTAGGCCATGTGCCTCATGTGGTCGTGCGACACAACAGGTCTTGAGGCGGTTTGACAGAATCCTTTCCTAATTTGATTAGGATTCATAGTCTATACTAATGTAGTATAAATATGAATGTCTGTCAACCCTAAAGATAGAGCCGAAATTCTGAAAAGAAATTCACAACAATATTCTCAATAATATTCCAAGGTTTATAGGATCTAGCAATCTACAAGAAATTGTTCTTGGATTCATTCAAAGGTGTGGATACCGAAAGAGGGTCTTCGCTCGTTCATCGATCAAGGCCTAGAGTTCAAGCAATCTGAAGAACGACGTTTGTGATTCGAAATCACATTATTAAATTGTTCGATAGCTCAAGAACGCAAAGCATTCAAGGTTGGTTATATCTATCTCATAGTTTTTCAAGTTAATTGTATAGAACGGATTCTTGGCTCCTTGGGTTTTATGTTATTTGATGCTTAATTCCGCTGCGCATGGACCCGTAAAACCCAACAGTGGTATCAAAGCCCCGTTCGTATCATTAAGTTTGAATTAACATGCTAGAAAAGTAATATAAATCGTTTATATGTTCTTTTGCATATTTTGTATGCGATAGATTAATTGTTTTTGAAACAATATACCTAAATCGTGTTCTATTGATATTGAATTAAATCTGTTAAAAGTCATTTACATAATTTAATTGCTCTGTGATTTAGAATTGATTGAATTTTGCAAATCTGCATCTGGCTTCATGGTGTCACGCGACATAGTAGGTCTATGTCACGCGACAGATCATGGCTGATGGCCTCTCTAAGTTGTGCGACAGATCAGGGCTCTGGGAGTCTCTGTCACGCGACAAAACTAGCCCATTCTGGGCAGAATCAGTTTATTGAACAATCTAGTTAATCTGTGAATGTGTTTTACAATCTGATATGTTTATGTGTTAATCTGGATGCTATAACTTAAGTTTATAGGGTTATGCTAGATTAATTCATTGTTCATACATGCTTAGTTAATTAAAATATGATTTTATTAATTGTTGCGATGCATGATTTATGTGTTCTTAAATATTAAGAATTTTAGATGTTTAGTTGAAACAATATATTGCAATTTCCTTAAATGTTTAGATTGAAACATTAGAATTTTTGTTTTATGATTGTTTATGAGAAACAAGTCATTTTACGCGAAATTTAAAAGGAAACTGATTGTTTATAAAAGGTAGTGATTATGTTGCCAAATCAGAGCTGATTTCTGATTGTGCATGTCTAGGAAAGTTCCGTCGAAGGAGAGATTTGGTACTTAAGCAGTCCTTGTGGCTCACCTATCTTCCTGGGAACTTACCTGGTGCACGATTATGAATATCTTTGCTGATATGCTTATAATCTACTTTTAAAGAACCTTCATTTAACTTTTAAGTTATTTATGCCAATTCATGATTAAAACACTTGAGACCATTCGGATAGTTTTGGGTGGGCTTGCCATAGCAAGGTACTTTGATTCTATTCGAATGCGAGCAAGATGAGGAAATGGTGGTTCCTATACGTTTAAAGTGAATGAACTTAATTGGTTATCAAAATGGTTTTGGACCCAAGGCATAAGATGAGATTACCTAGACATATGATGTCTTGAATAAATTTCATAAAAGATCTAAGAGTCATATATGTGATATGATTGATGTTTCTACCTAATTAATTTAGTTTTGAGCGGTTTGCCATAGCAAACTCAAAATTAAATTAAAGTTGGATCATAGCCCGTTAAATGTATATTATGCTTATTTGCATTTGAAGGTGTATAATTTAGTGGGAGCATTTTATGTAAATGCATTATACTTCTCATATGATATGTTTACTTATATGTGTTCATATTTTATGTATATCTTTTTGTAGAATAAATGGCATCAAACAATAATCACCTGTCACTGCGATCTCTCCTTGAGAAGGAGAAGTTGGAAGAGAATGGTACAAACTATATGGATTGGATCCGTAGCGTGAGAATTGTTCTCAGGCAAGAGGAAAAACTGTACGTTCTCGAGAAACCCATTCCACCTGAACCTGCTGCCAATGCTACTAGGGCAGTGAGGGACCAATATCTGAAGCACAAGCGTGATTCTACTGATGTTGGTTGCCTCATGCTCTCCACCATGTGCAAGAACCTTCAGAAGGATCTTGAGCACTTGGGGACAGTTGATCTAAACAATCGACTGATGGAAATGTTCCAAGTACAAGCTAGGCAAGAAAGGTACAACACATTTAAGGTCTTGACCTCATGCAAGATGAGTGAAGGACAATTTGTTGGTCCCCATGCTCTTAAGTTGAATGGCCACATTGAGCATCTTGAAAGGCTCGGTTTTCCAATTAGCCAAGAGTTGGCTACCGACATAATATTGAATTCATTGCCCAAAAGTTTTAGTAATTTTATAATGCACTATAACATGGGTGTAATGAATAAAAACCTTTTCGAGTTAGTTCAAATGTTGAACACTGCGGAAATCAATATTGTCGAGAAGAAAACCGACCAAGTGCTAATGGTTAACAAGGGGAAGGGTTTCAAGGGTAAGGGAAAGGCAAAGGTTGCTAATCCTAAGGCAAATGTTGCCAAACCCAAAGAGGCTGCCAAGCCTAAAGAGGCTAAGCCCAAGTCCCAAGAGGACGCAGTCTGCTTCCATTGCAATGAGATTGGATATTGGAGGAGAAACTGCACAAAATACAAGGAAGCACTGAAGAAGAGCAAAGGAGTTGCTTTGACTTCAGGTATCTTTGTTATAGATATATTCCTATCTACTTCTAGTTCTTGGGTATTGGATACCGGATGTGGAACTCATATTTGTTTAAATGTGCAGGGTCTAAAGAACAGAAGGATGCTTAAAGAGGGTGAAGTGGACCTACGTGTGGGGAATAGAGCAAGAGTTGCTGCATTAGCCGTAGGAACTTATGAAGTTACTTTACCTAGTGGACTAATACTTGTTTTGAACAATTGTTATTACGTTCCAGCTTTAAGTAGGAATATTATTTCGATTTCATGTTTGGATAATGAAGATTTTAATTTTCTTATATGTGATAAGAAGTTTTTCATTTACAAGAGTGATATGCATTATTGTACTGCTATTTCATTCAATGACCTTTATATCCTTGATGTTGAAAATCGTGATAATGATGTCTATAACATTAACAAGAGATCTAAACCCAATGATGTAAACCACACTTACTTATGGCATTGTCGTCTTGGCCATATAAATGAGAAACGCATTTCTAAACTCCACAAAGATGGATTTTTAGACTCACATGATTATGAATCTTATGAGACATGCGAATCTTGTTTACTTGGCAAGATGACCAAGGACCCATTTATCAAAACCGGTGAAAGGGCGAGCGACTTATTAGGACTCATACATACCGATGTATGTGGGCCTATGAATAGCGATGCTAGGGGAGGATTTCGGTACTTCATAACATTCACTGATGATTATAGTAGATTTGGATATGTTTATCTAATGAAACATAAAAGTGAATCGTTTGAGATATTTCGAATATTTTAAAATGAGGTGCAAAACCAACTTGGCAAAACTATTAAAGTACTTTGATTCGATCGAGGTGGTGAATATTTGAGCCAAGAATTTGACAGTCATCTTAAGAGTTGTGGAATCATTTCAAAACTCTCTCCACCCGAAACACCACAATGGAATGGTGTGTCTGAGAGGAGGAATAGAACTTTGTTGGATATGGTTCGTTCTATGATGAGTCAAGTTGAGCTTCCTTTATCCTTTTGGGGACATGAACTAGAAACTGCTGCTTTCACTATAAACAGAGTTCCTACCAAATCGGTTCAAAAGACCCCATATGAGATGTGGCATGAAAGAAAACCAAGTTTGTCTTTCATGAAGATTTGGGATTGCGATGCATATATCAAGAAGTTAACTTCTGACAAGCTAGCACCTAAATCTGATAAATGTATTTTCGTGGGTTATCCTAAGTAAACCAAATGATACTATTTCTACAACCGAAACGAGAACAAAGTGTTTGTTGCTCGAAATGGTACTTTCTTAGAAAATGAGTTTCTTCGCAAAGGAACCAGTGGGAGTAAAATAGATCTCGAAGAAATTCGAGAACCCGAAAACAACATTGAACCTATGGTAGAGACTGAACCAAGTTCACAAGTAGTTGTGGAACCGGTTCAAGATGCACAAGTTCTTCGCCAAAGTGGTAGGTCACGATCGGAACCCGAGAGATATGGATTTCTCGTCACGGAAAGTGATGAAGTGGAGTTAATCGAAAACGATGAACCTACTTGCTATCAAGAGGCGATGTCCGCTCCTGATTCGAAAAAATGGCAAGAGGCCATGAAGTCCGAATTACAATCCATGGCTGATAATCAAGTTTGGAACTTGATTGATCCACCCGAAGGTGTAAAAACCATAGGGTGCAAATGGGTCTTCAAGAAAAAGACCGACATGGATGAGAAGGTGCACACCTATAAGGCTAGGCTTGTAGCTAAGGGATATAGGCAGATTCATGGCATCGACTATGATGAAACCTTTTCGCCTGTAGCTATGCTTAAGTTTATTAGAATTTTAATTGTCATAGCCGCATATTATGACTATGAGATATGGCAAATGGATGTCAAAACAGCTTTCCTTAATGGGAAGTTACTTGAGGATGTATACATGATACAACCTGAAGGATTTGTCAGTCCAAAAAATTCTAACAAGGTGTGTAAGTTACAGAAATCCATTTATGGATTAAAGCAAGCTTCTAGGAGTTGGAATCTACGTTTTGATGAAGCAATCAAAGAGTTTGGCTTTGTCAAGAACGAAGATGAACCTTGTGTATACAAGAAAAATAGTGGGAGCGTAGCACTATTTTTAGTGTTGTATGTCGACGATATCTTACTTATTGGAAATGACATTCCTGCACTACAAACTGTCAAGTCTTGGTTGAGAAAGTGCTTTTAAATGAAAGATATGGGTGAAGCTGCATATATCCTTGGTATCAAGATCTATAGAGATAGATCCAAGAGGATGATTGGTTTAAGTCAAAGTACTTACATTGACAAGGTTCTTAGAAGATTTCAAATGAAAAATTCTAAAAGGGGAAACTTGTCAATGTTACATGGTATATCTCTTAGCAAGAATCAAATTCCTAAGACTAATGATGAGCGAAAGAGAATGAATGGTATTACATATGCTTCGGCAATTGGGTCTATCATGTATGCTATGTTATGTACTAGACCCGATGTCTCGTGTGCTCTAAGCATGACGAGTAGGTACCAATCGAATCCCGATGAACCACATTGGATAGCAGTCAAGAATATCCTTAAGTACTTACGAAGAACTAAGGATGTATTCTTGGTCTTTGAAGGAATGGAAGAAGATCTTGTAGTGAAAGGCTACACAATTGCTAGCTTACAAACCGACAAGGATGATTTCAGATCGCAGTCTGGATTTTTGTTTACGCTGAATGAAGGCACTGTGAGTTGGAAAAGTTCCAAGCAAAGTACCGTCGCTGATTCTACAACCGAAGCTGAGTACATAGCGGCATCTGATGCAACTAAGGAAGCCGTTTGGATCAAAAAGTTCATTAGTAATTTGAAAGTAGTTCCAAGCATCAGAGATCCTATTGAACTTTACTGTGAAAACAATGGTGTCATTGCGCAAGCAAAGGAACCAAGGTCACACCAGAGATCCAAACACATACTTCGACATTTTCACATTATCAGAGAAATATGTGAGAGGGAAGACGTAAAGATATGCAGAGTAGACATTGATGACAACGTGGCGGACCCATTAACTAAGGCTCTCCCGCAAGCTAAGCATGATGGTCATGTTAGGTTCATGGGTATTCGATACATGGGAGAATGGGCCTAGTGCAAGTGGGAGATTGTTAGTGTTATGCCCTAGGCCTATGTTTGATAGACTTATGTGTTGACATTATTTATTATTATATGAGATTTTTATCATTTGATTATTGTATATATTTTGTATATTTGTTTATAATAATCTTCATCCCTAATTATTAAGAGAATAATTAGTATAAATGTTAAATGTATAATCATATGATGATTATATGCATAGAGATGCACATTAAATTTATGGGTACTTGTTAGAGAACAAGTGACTGGACTTGACCCGCATGAAATTTATGTCATGATCAAATGTCATAATTAAATCTCATAAGGTTTCTTCATTTAGTCCCTAGACCTGAGATTATCATGACCTTACATATGATGAAAGTCATGTTTGATTTTAGTCAAACGATATCTTAACACGATATTTATAAAGGCTAATTTTGGCATGATCGGATTCATGATGGGAAGGATGATAAGTCAAGATGGAATTTGTCCCTCAAAAGAGAGATGTTTTGCTTGAGCCCCTCGATGAGTGATAATGATGAAAGTGTATGGCCATACCCCAATGTGATTGGAATTATCATTATACTCAAAATCGACAAAGCATTGAACAAAGACAAGTTGACGAGGACCATGACTTGTGTTCAATATAACATCGTGAGACAAAGGGAGAAATGGAAGTGTACCATTGGAAACCTGAACTCTTACGTTATATTATTTGGTTAGACATAATGGCTTGCTAGAGTTCGCTTATGTCTTATGAGAGTCGATGTGATCGAGCTCATTGCCAACATAATATAATCCTATTGGGTCACACACAACTAGAATGAATTTGATTAAACCTATGGAAGAATGATTGAGAAAAACTCCTCATCAGCCTTGTCTGGTCGTGCGACACAACTAGGTCATGTGACTCGTGTGGTCGTGCGACACAACAGGTCCTGAGGCGGTTTGACAGAATCCTTTCCTAATTTGATTAGGATTCATATTCTATACTAATGTAGTATAAATATGAACGTCTGTCAACTCTAAAGATAGAGTCGAAATTCTGAAAAGAAATTCACAACAATATTCTCAATAATAATCCAAGGTTTATAGGATCTAGCAATAGAAATTGTTCTTGGATTCATTCAAAGGTGTGGATACCGAAAGAGGGTCTTCGCTCGTTCATTGATCAAGGCCTAGAGTTCAAGCAATCTGAAGAACGAAGTTTGTGATTCGAAATCACATTATTAAATCGTTCGATAGCTCAAGAACGGAAATCATTCAAGGTTGGTTATATCTATCTCATAGTTTTTCAAGTTAATTGTATAGAACGGATCCTTGGCTCCTTGGGTTTTATGTTATTTGATGCTTAATTTCGCTGCGCATGGACCCATAAAATCCAACAGTGGGAGGCCAAGGAGAAAAAAATAATTGTGAACGGTGAAGTTTTGGTGTTGGGGGATACAAATAGGTTGAGAAATTTTTTAATGGGGGTTTTTGTGCAGGTTTCCCCGTGAGAGAGATCAGGCTTTGAACACCATTGAATTAGTGAGGAGAGCGATTCGCGTTCCTGGAGTGATAGTTGACTGGGAGAAGGTTGATTTGATGGATCCCAATCAAATAAGTGAGGAGCGGGCACAGGGCTCCTAGGATCTGAGTGATCCCTTGGATGTTCTCCCCTTGAGCACTATCCTATAACTGTACTCACTGAGGCCCCGCTTAGAAAGGTTTTACACAAACCAGAGTCCTCGGGGAGAATGCTAGCTTGGTCTATCGAGCTCACTAAGTTCCAGATCACCTATTCCCCGAGAAGGACAATCAAAGCGCAGACCTTAGCTGATTTTGTAGCAGAATCGTCATTTAAGCTGGCGGACAGCGACCTTGGGAAAAGAAAGCGGGCAGAGTCAGAGGAAGCCCAAGATAGCTCGGACACTGAGATTATACAGCACAAAGAGTGTCCAGAAGAAGTGTGGACTTTATTCGTGGACGGATCTGCGAGCAAGTTAATAAGTGGAGCGGACATACTCTTGATCGCCCCCTGCGGGGAGAAATTCAAACGAGCCTTGAGATTCAAATTCGAAGCTTCGAACAATCAGGCTGAGTATGAAGCGATTATAGCGGGCATGGAATTGGCAAGAGACTTGGGAGTTCAGAATATTGTGATCAATAGTGACTCTCAGCTCATAGTAAATCAAATTAGGGGGTAGTATGACACGATCAACCTAGTGCTAACTCAGTACTGCGGGCTAGAAAAAACCCTCATCAAAAATTTCACCTACTATGAGCTGAACCAAGTCATGAGAGAGGATAACACGAAGGCTGACCTCCTCTCCTGAATAACCGATCAAGAAGTCATGGACTTAGAGACAGATTACCAGATAGAATTCACGGAGAGACCTGCTATAGATCGGATTCAGATAAACAATATTAAGGATCAAGTAAGGGACTGGGTAGATGAGATCAAGGATTACATCGAGAAGCAGACCCTCCCCGAGGATCCAGCAAAGGCTAGAGCCATTGGAAAGGTGTCCGCGAAGTACCTCGTCCTGGATGGAGTACTTTTTCGACGATCATTAACCAAGCCTTTTCTAAGATGCGTCAAAACTCACTTGACCACCAACTTAATCTATGAGGTTCATGAAGGAGTTTGTGGCGGACATCCCGGTGCTCGCACTCTCTCAGACAAAATCAAATTTCAAGGATTTTATTGGCCTACGATGAGAAGAGATGCGCAAGAGTACGTAAGAAAGTGTGATAAATGCCAGCGATTTTCGGACATCCCTAGACTACCATCAATAGAGCAGACCTTGGTTGTACCATCTTGGCCGTTTGATACGTGGGGGATTGATCTGATTGGACCATTCCCAACTGCTCGAGGAAGCATTAAGTATGTCGTGGTGGCCATGAATTATTTTACCAAGTGGACGAAAGCAAAGGGCTAAGCCACTATCTCCGAGGAGAATGTTATCAATTTTGTCCACGATCACATCTATTGCCGATTTGGGGTTCCACGGGCAATAATTTCGGACAATGGCACTCAGTTCTCTGCAAAATTCACAGCTAAATGTGAGAGAATGAAGGTGCAACATCGCCAGTCCACAGTTGCATATCCCCAGGAGAACGGCCAAGCTGAGGCCGTGAACAAGTTAGTCCTGACCGCCTTAAAGAAAAATTTGGAAGGACGAGAAGGACGATGGTTGGACGAGCTCCAGACCGCATTATGGGTTGTCCGCACGACAATCAGAAACTCAACAGGAGAAACTCCTTTCTCGCTCACGTATGGGTCAGAGGCAATGGCTCCAGTTGAGGTTGCCCTACCCTCGTACAGAGTCACATACTTCGATGAGTCTCAAAACGAGGCAAACAGAAGGTATGACCTGGATGATCTCGAGGAAAAGAGAATGCGGGCAAATGAAAAAATGGTGAACTACAAGCAAAAGGCGAAGAAGCACTATGATAAAGAGTGAATAAAAGAAATTTTTTAGTTGGAGATTGGATACTCAGAAATGTGGAGGTTCAGGGGACCCAACCTGGTTTCAACAAACTCTCTCCAAAATGGGAAGGTCCGTATGAAGTTACCCAGATAATCAAGGAGGGTACCTACATATTGTGGACAAAGGAAGGAAAAGACCTCAAGCACGCTTGAAATAGCGATCACCTTAGAAAGTACTTCTTTTGAATCTTTGTAATTTTTTAAGGGTGAATAGGGGCACTAAATATATGAATATGTAGGTATCGCCAAATTTTTGTGCAAAACGGTGGTAGCAATATCCCCACCAGCCTCAAAAGCTGAAGTGGATGCTCGCAAGCGGATGTCGGTAGGTTCAAGGTCCAACATAAGAGCCCCTACCTACCGATGCATAAAGATCCATTACGATCCGCACGCCTATATGTGTACAAAGGCCATTATGCCCGTACTCGATCGCGGAAAAGATACTCTGTCCTGTCCGCGTGATACCACCAAGAAAAAGTGGATATAGATGCAAGTGGGGACAAAGGCCAAAGTCCGGACCCACTAAATGCGCGAAGGCCCTTTTTAGGGCCGTTACTCGCATGCCTGTATGTGACAAAGGCCAACATATGAGCCCGCTTACATGATTGCCACAAGACCCTCACAAAAAACTCAAGAAGATTTATATAAAGGGTCAAACCGCGTGAACCACCAATTGTGGATACAGATGCCGGTAGGTTAATGGGCCAATATGCCCCTACCTACTGTTGCGTAGAATATTGCCTCACGGCCACACTCTACATGCCCTATGAAAGTAGCTTGCCTTGGCGCTTTTAACTTACACCATGGATCGCAAGTTCGGAACATAAGTGTAAATGGATGGGAGTGATCAAAGGAGTTTAAAAAAGCCAAATAGACAAATGAGGTTAAGGCCTCAAAATTTGTCCCAAGGCCAAACAAACACGATCATAGAGAAATAGGGCTGACTCTCACAAAAAATTCAAGAGATTTTGAATACAGAGTTAGTAAAACTCAAAAACGGGGGCAGAAGGCCTACTATGCCTCTGACCGCGGAAGAGAGTCTAAAAATTAATTGTTCCAAGTCCAAAAAATGCTGGAAGAAGGAAAAGCAAGAATGTAAGTACCAAGGTACTCAAGTATTGCCAACACTCAAAACAGCCTAGAAAGACAAGCAATTAAGAGAAAATACTTCTATTAATGGATGAAAACTGATTACAAAGGTCCTACCAATCTATTACAACAAGAAAAAACAAAAATCATAAGCAAAAGGAGCTGAATCCTTGGGATCTTTGGTAGCATTGTCTGTGGCCGCACTATCCGTGGCCGCTTCAGAGGCCGGTGTTGGAGAAGGAAGGCTGGTCGTCACAGTCAAATCAGTAATGACCGGAGGAATGATAGGATCCGTGGAGATCGGGGTAGGAGCAGGCCGCGAAGGGAAAAGATCACTAATTGCTGGCCCATTGTGGAAGACGCGAGCCGCAGCTTCCTCATATGATAGCCCCTCATCCCCGAACCTCAGGGCGTCCATGTCACCAATGAGGCCGGTGGCAGTGACCTAGGCCACAGGAGGCAGGGAGGCTGCCACTGCCAGCTCCAAGTTCTTGACCTCATCCTCGGAAAAAGGGACTAGTGCATGCCCGGGCAGGCACACAGCGTCAGTAGCAATGAGTGAGCCTATTAAGGCCAACTGCTGAGCTGAGAACTTGCCCGTAGCAGCAAAATTCCGTATCTGCGTTCGACAAGCGGCCTCGTACTGGCTAGAGCCTTCCGCAGCAATCGAGTCCTTATACTCCTAGGAGTTCTTGAACTCCTCCACTGCCTCCTTGCGGGCAGCAAGTGTTGGGTTTTATGGGTCCATGCGCAGCGGAATTAAGCATCTAATAACACAAAATCCAAGAGCCCTAGGATCCGTTCTATACAATTAACTTGAATTCCTATGAGATAGAAATAACCAACCTTGAACGCTTTCCGTTCTTGAGCTATCGAACAAATAAACAATGTGATTTTGAATCACAAACTTCGAACTCTAGGCCTTGATCGTTGTACGAGCGAAGACCCTCTAATAGTATCCACACCTTCGAATGAACCAAGAATGATTTCTTGAAGATAGCTAGATCTTTTAAACCTATGAAGAATATTGAGAAACTCTATGTGATTTTCTTTTCAGAAATTTGGCTTACTTTAGGGTTTTACAGACGTTATATTTATACTACTTTAGTATGGTGTTTGTTTCCTAATCAAATTAGGAAACTAGTCTGTAAACCGCCTTAGTGGCATGTTATGTCGCACGACCAGTCGAGCCCTATGGCCAAGATCTGTCGCGCGATATCTTATGCCTGATAAGGAATTTCTCAATCATTCTGTCATTGGTTTAATCAATTCATTCTAATTGTGTGTGACCCAATAGGATTATAATATGTTGGCAATGAGTTCGATCATATCGACCCTCATAAGACATAAGCGGACTCTAGCAAGCCATTATGTCTACCCAAATAATATAACGTAAGTCATGATCCACGTCAACTTGTACTTGTTCAATTCTTTCTCGATCTTGAGTATAAAGATAATTCCAATCTCATTGGGGTATGGTCATACACTTTCATCATTATCACTCATCGAGGGGTCCAAGCAAAACATCTCTCTTTCGAGGGACAAATTCCATCTTGACTTATCATCCTTCTCATCAAGAATCCGATCATGCCAAAGATAGCCTTTATAAATATTGTGTTAAGATATCGTTTGACTAAAATCAAACATAACTTTCATCATATGTAAGGTCATGATAATCTCAGGTCTAGGAACTAAATGAAGTGATCATATGAGATTTAATTATGACATTTGACCATGACATAAATCTCATACGGGTCAGGTCCAGTCACTTGTTCTCTAACAAGTACCCATAAATTTAATGTGCATCTCTATGCATATAATCATCATATGATTATCCATTAACCTTTATACTAGTTATTCACTTAATAATTAGGGACGGAGATTATTATAAATAACTATGCAAAACATATTATAATCAAATAGTAAACTTTTCATATAAAAACTTTTCATATAACAATAAATAATGTCAACACATAAGTCTATCAACTATAGGCCTAGGGCATAACACTAACAGTCTCCCACTTGCACTAGGCAATCTTTCATGTATCGAATACCCATGGACCTAACATGACCATCATGCTTAGCTTGCGGGAGAGCCTTAGTTAATGGGTCTGCCACGTTGTCATCAGTGTCTACTCTGCATATCTTTACGTCTCCCCTTTCGCATATCTCTCGGATAATGTGAAAACGTCGAAGTATGTGTTTGGATCTCTGATGTGACCTTGGTTCCTTTGCTTATGCAATGGCACCATTATTATCACAATAAAGTTCAATAGGATCTTTGATGCTTGGAACGACTTCCAAATCACTGATGAACTTTTTGATCCAAAGAACTTCCTTAGCTGCATCAGATGCCGCTATGTACTCAGTTTCGGTTGTAGAATCAGCGACGGTACTTTGCTTGGAACTTTTCCAACTAACAGTGCCTCCATTCAGCGTAAACAAAAATCCTGTCTGCGATCTGAAATCATCTTTGTCGATTTGGAAGCTAGCATCTATGTAGCCTTTTACTACAAGATCTTCTTTCATTCCTCCAAATACCAAGAATACATCCTTAGTTCTTCATAAGTACTTGAGGATATTCTTGACTGCTATCCAATGTGGTTCGCCGAAATCTGATTGGTACCTACTTGTCATGTTTAGAGCACACGAGATATCGGGTCTAGTACATAACATAGCATACATGATAGACCCAATTGCCGAAGAATATGGAATACCATTCATTCTCTTTCGCTCATCATTAGTCTTAGAACTTTGAGTCTTGCTAAGAGATACACCATGCAACATTGGCAAGTTTCCTCTTTTAGAATTTTCAATTTGAAATCTTCTAAGAACCTTGTCAATGTAAGTACTTTGACTTAAACCAATCATCCTTTTAGATTTATCTCTATAGATATTGATACCAAGGATATATGCAGCTTCGCCCATATCTTTCATTGAAAAATACTTTCCCAATCAAGACTTGACAGTCCGTAGTGCAGGAATGTCATTTCCAATGAGTAAGATATCGTCGATATACAACACTAGAAATAGTGCTACGCTCCCACTAATTTTCTTGTATACACAAGGTTCATCTTCGTTCTTGATGAAGCCAAACTCTTTGATTGCTTCATCAAAACGTAGATTCCAACTCCTAGAAGCTTGCTTCAATCCATAAATGGATCTCTGCAACTTACACACCTTGTTAGAATTTTCTGGACTGACAAAACTTTCAGGTTGTATCAGGTATACATCCTCAATTAACTTCCCATTTAGGAAAGCTGTCTTGACATCCATTTGCCATATCTCATAGTCATAATATGCGGCTATGATAATTAAAATTCTAATAGACTTAAGCATAGCTACAGGCGAAAAGGTTTCATCATAGTCGATACCATGAATCTGCCTATATCCCTTAGCTACAAGCCTAGCCTTATAGGTGTGCACCTTCCCATCCATGTCGGTCTTTTTCTATAAGACCCATTTGCACCCTATGATTTTTACACCTTCGGGTGGATCAATCAAGTTCCAAACTTGATTATCAGCCATGAATTGTAATTTGGACTCCATGGCCTCTTACCATTTTTCCGAATCAGGAGAGGACATCGCTTCTTGATAGCAAGTAGGTTCATCGTTTTCGATTAAATTCACTTCGTCACTTTCCGAAACGAGAAATCCATATCTCTCGAGTTTGGATCGTGACCTACCACTTCAGCAAAGGATTTGTGCATCTTGAACCGGTTCCACAACTACTTGTGAACTAGGTTCAGTTTCTACCATTGGTTCTATGTTGTTTTCGGGTTCTCTTTTCTGGTTCTCGAATTTCTTCGAGATCTATTTTACTCCCACTGGTTTCTTTGCGAAGAAACTCCTTTTCTAAAAAGGTACCATTTCGAGCAACAAACACTTTGTTCTCGTTTCGATTGTAGAAATAGTATCCTTTAGTTTCCTTAGGATAACCCATGAAAACACATTTATCAGATTTAGGTGCTATCTTGTCAGAAGTTAGCTTCTTGACATATGCATCGCAACCCCAAATCTTCATGAAAGACAAACTAAGTTTTCTTCCATGCCACATCTCATATGGGGTCTTTTGAACCGATTTGGCAGGATCTCTGTTTATAGTGAAAGCAACACCCAAAAGGATAAAGGAAGCTCAACTTGACTCATCATAGAACGAACCATGTCCAACAAAGTTCTATTCCTCCTTTCAGACATACCATTCCATTGTGGTGTTCCGGGTGGAGAGAGTTCTGAAACGATTCCACAACTCTTAAGATGACTGTCAAATTCTTGGCTCAAATATTCGCCACCTCGATCGGATCGAAGTACCTTAATAGTTTTGCCAAGTTGATTTTGCACCTCATTTTGAAATATTCGAAATATCTCAAACGATTCACTTTTATGTTTCATTAAATAAACATATCCAAATCTACTATAATCATCAGTGAATGTTATGAAGTACTGAAATCCTCCCCTAGCATTGCTACTCATAGGTCCACACACATCGGTATGTATGAGGCCTAATAAGTCGCCCGCCCTTTCACCAGTTTTGGTAAATGGGTCCTTGGTCATCTTGCAAAGTAAATAAGATTCGCATGTCTCATACGATTTATAATCATGTGAGTCTAAAAATCCATCTTTGTGGAGTTTAGAAATGCGTTTCTCATTTATATGGCTAAGACGACAATGCCATAAGTATGTGTGGTTTACATTATTGGGTTTAGATTTCTTGTTAATGTTATAGACATCATTATCACGATTTTCAACATTAAGGATATAAAGGCCATTGAATGAAATAGCAGTACAATAATGCATATCACTCTTGTAAATGGAAAACTTCTTATCACATATAAGAAAATTAAAACCTTCATTATCCAAACATGAAATCGAAATAATATTCCTACTTAAAGCTGGAACGTAATAACAATTGTTCAAAACAAGTATTAGTCCACTAGGTAAAGTAACTTCATAAGTTCCTATGGCTAATGCAGCAACTCTTGCTCCATTTCCTACACGCAGGTCCACTTCACCATCCTTAAGCATCCTTCTGTTCTTTAGACACTGCACATTTAGACAAATGTGAGATCCACATCCGGTATCCAATACCCAATAACTAGAAGTAGATAGGAATATATCTATAACAAAGATACCTGAAGTCGAAGCAACACCTTTGCTCTTCTTCAGTGCTTCCTTGTATTTTAAGCAGTTTCTTCTCCAATGTCCAATCTCATTGCAATGGAAGCAGACTGCATCCTCTTGGGACTTGGGCTTAGCCTCTTTAGGTTTGGCACCCTCTTTGGGTTTGGCAACATTTGCCTTAGGATTAGCAACTTTTGCCTTTCCTTTATCCTTGAAACCCTTCCCCTTGTTAACCATCAACACTTGATCGATTTTCTTCTTGACAATATTGGTTTCCGCAGTGTTCAACATTTGAATTAACTCGAAAAGGTTCTTATTCATGCCCCCCATGTTATAGTTCATTATGAAATTACTAAAACCTTCGGGCAATGAATTCAATATCATGTCAGTAGCCAACTCTTGGCTAATCGAAAAATCGAGCCTCTCAAGATGTTCGATGTGGCCCTTCATCTTTAGAGCATGGGGACCAATAGCTTGTCCTTCACTCATCTTGCATGATGTTAGGGCCTTAACTGTGTTATACCTTTCTTGCCTTGCTTGAACTTGGAACATTTCCATTAGTCGATTGTTTAGATCAACTGTCCCCAAGTGCTCAAGATCCTTCTGAAGGCTCTTGCACATGGCGGAGAGCATGAGGCAACTAACATCAGTAGCATCACGCTTATGCTTCAGATATTGATCCTTCACTGCCCTAGTAGCATTGGCAGCAGGTTTAGGTGGAATAGGTTCCTCGAGAACGTACAATTTCTCCTCTTACCTGAGAACAATTCTCACGCTACGGATCCAATCCATATAGTTTGTACCATTCTCTTCCAACTTTTCCTTCTCAAAGACAGATCGCAATGACTGATGATTATTGTTTGATGCCATTTATTCTACAAAAAGATATATATATATATATATATATATATATATATATATATATATATATATATATATATATATATATATATATATATATATATATATATATATATATATATATAATTGAACACATATGAGTAAACATATTATATGAGAAGTATAATGCATTTACATGAAAATAAATGCTTTCACTAAATTATACACCTTCCAATGCAAATAAGCATAATATACATTTAATGGGCTAAGATCCAATTTTAATTTAATTTCAAGTTTGCTATGGCAAACCGCTCAAAACTAAATTAATTAGGTAGAAACATCAATCATATCACATATATGACTATTAGATCTTTTATGAGATTTATTCAAGACATCATATGTCTAAAGCATATTTTAATCTCATCTTATGCCTTGGGTCCAAAATCATTTTGATAACCCAATTAAGTTCATTCACTTTAAACATATAGAAACCACCATTTCTTCATCTTGTTCGCAAACGAATAGAATCAAAGTACCTTGCTATGGCAAGCCCACCCAAAACTATCTGAGTGGTCTCAAGTGTTTTAATCATGAATTGGCATAAAGAACTTAAAAGTTAAATGAAGGTTCTTTAAAGTAGATTATAAGCATATCAGTAAAGATAATCATAATCGTGCACCAGGTAAGTTTCCAGGAAGATAGGTGAGCCACAAGGACTACTTAAGTACCAAATCTCTCCTTCGACAGAACTCTCCTAGACATGTACAATCAGAAATCAGCTCTGATTTGCAACATAATCAATACTTTGTATAAACAGCCAGTTTTCTTTAAATTTTGCATAAAATGACTTGTTTCTCATAAATAATCAGAAAACCAAAATTTTAATGTTTCAATTTAAACATTCAAGAAATTACAATACAATGTTTCAACTAAACATTTAACAAAGTTCTTAACACATAAGAACACATAATTCATGCATCGCAACAATTAATAAAATCATATTTTAATTAACTAAGCATGCATAAACAATTAATTAATCTAGCATAGCCCTATAAACTTAATTTCCAGAAATTTATAGCCTCCAGATTAAGATATAAACATATCAGATTGCAAACACATTCACAGATTAGCAGGATTATGTAGCAAATTGATTCTCCCCAGATTGGCCAAGTTTTGTCGCGTGACAGAGGCAAGCTTTGTCGAGTGACACAAGCATGTTCTGTCGCGTGACACAGGCAACCATTGTCGCGTGACACTTGATTACCAGATTTGCAGATTTGCAGATTCAATCAATTCTTAATCACAGAGTAATTAAATCATATAAACAACTTTTAACAGATTTAATTCAATATGAATAGAATATGATTTAGGCATATTGCTTCAAAAACAATCAAACTATCGCATACAAAATATGCAAAAACCATATAAACAATTTATATCAATTTTCTTTGCATGTTAATTCAAATTTAATCATACGAACGGAGCTCTGATACCACTGTTGGGTTTTATGGGTCCATGCGCAGCGGAATTAAGCATCTAATATCACAAAACCCAAGAGCCCTAGGATCCGTTCTATACAATTAACTTGAATTCCTATGATATAGAAATAACCAACCTTGAACGCTTTCCGTTCTTGAGCTATCGAACAAATAAACAATGTGATTTTGAATCACAAACTTTGAACTCTAGGCCTTGATCGTTGTAAGAGCGAAGACCCTCTGATAGTATCCACACCTTCGAATGAACCAAGAACGATTTCTTGAAGATTGCTAGATCTTTTAAACCTATGAAGAATATTGAGAAACTCTATGTGATTTTCTTTTCAGAAATTTGGCTTACTTTAGGGTTTTACAGACGTTATATTTATACTACTTTAGTATGGTGTTTGTTTCCTAATCAAATTAGGAAACTAGTCTGTAAACCGCCTTAGTGGCATGTTATGTCGCACGACCAGTCGAGCCCTATGGCCAAGATCTGTCGCGTGATATCTTATGCCTGATAAGGAATTTCTCAATCATTCTTTCATTGGTTTAATCAATTCATTCTAATTGTGTGTGACCCAATATAATTATATTATGGTGGCAATGAGTTCGATCATATCGACCCTCTAAGACATAAGTGGACTCTAGCAAGCCATTATGTCTACCCAAATAATATAACGTAAGAGTTCACATTTCCAATGGTACACTTCCATTTCTCCCTTTGTCTCACGATGTTATATTGAACACTAACACGTCAACTTGTACTTGTTCAATGCTTTCTCGATCTTGAGTATAATGATAATTTCAATCTCATTGGGATATGGCCATACACTTTCATCATTATCACTCATCGAGGGGCCCAAGCAAAACATCTCTCTCTCGAGGGACAAAATTCATCTTGACTTATCATCCTTTCCATCATGAATCCGATCATGCCAAAGATAGCCTTTATAAATATCGTGTTAAGATATCGTTTGACTAAAATCAAACATAACTTTCATCATATGTAAGGTCATGATAATCTCAGGTCTAGGGACTAAATGAAGTGACCATATGAGATTTAATTATGACATTTGATCATGACATAAATCTCATACGGGTCAGGTCCAGTCACTTGTTCTCTAACAAGTACCCATAAATTTAATGTGCATCTCTATGCATATAATCATTATATGATTATCCATTAACCTTTATACTAATTATTCACTTAATAATTAGGGACGGAGATTATTATAAATAAATATGCAAAACATATAATAATTAAATAGTAAAATTTTCATATAACAATAAATAATGTCAACACATAAGTCTATCAACTATAGGCCTAGGGCATAATACTAACAGCAAGAACTACATACTCCCTCTCCAATTCAAACTGCTTTAAGGGCAGCATCTGGTCGGAGAGCTCATCTACCTTGGCCTCCAAACTCAAGATTGACGATTTGGAAGCCTCCAACCTCTTCGAGAGCTCAGCATTCCTCTATTCCAGGGCGACCTTGTGCCCGCAGAGCTCATCCTGCTTCCCCTTGGCCTGCTCCAGCTTCTTCTCAACCTCAATCAATCGGTTGGAGAAGCCCTTCAGGTCCGCCTCCTTCTCAGTAAGGGTGGCATCCCTCTCAGCAAGAGTGGCGGACAAGGTTTTCACCTTCTCCTCAGTCTGGGCTAGCTCGCGGAGATTGTCCGCCAAAATCTTGGTCTGTCCGTCAAGCTCGGCAGCCAGGCCGTTGGTGCATTCTCGCAACCTCAATACCTTATTGCCCGCCTGCGAGGAGAAAGAAATAGTCAGAAAGGAATCACCAAGCCCAAGTGTTGAAAGAAAAAGATGGACATGTCTAAAACTCAGTAAGGGCAAGGCCAATGTCCCCCATTAGGGCAGCCGGATTCTCCTTCATCACTACATTTTTGTAGAAATCCGGAAAGTAGAGCCGATTCAGGAGGCCAATCCCCGCAACTGAATTGTTGGTCTACCGGGCGTAAAGATCAACCCCTGTGATAGCGGGCACCCCCTCCAATCTCTTCCTAATGGCCAGTGCCTCCTCGCGGGTGCCGAGGGAAGCCACAGGGTAAGAAGTTGAACAGATAGTCCCCCCTCTAAGGGGAGCAGAAGAAGAGACCGGGATAATGGTAGTGAAGGATTGGGCATGTGTGCCTCCTCCCCTCTGAGATTTTGAGGCCCTCTCCTTAAGCCCCAAATCAGCCTCCCTCTCAGTCCTCTTCCTGGACTGCTCCTGATGGTGCCCGAAAGAAATGGTTCGGCTCGGGGAGCTAGTGCGGCTAGGGGAGCGGGTGCCGCGAACAGTTGATGCCGGGGGAGGACCCATGGGGGGTAGAGGCAGCTCCCCGGTAGTAGGAATTACTTTTGGACCTGTCAGAGTTGAGCTAGTCTTTCTGTTTGGCATGGGCAGAGTGGCATCCTTGCCCGCTGCCTCGCACAGGGCAGTTTGTCTCTTCGCACCCTCTTTTTGTTGTGCCCGCAGATTCCGGGCCTTCAGCTCAGCAGCGCTCAATGGGGCCATCAGAAGTTATACTCCTATGGGTCTACTCTGAAAGAAAAAAGGATTGATTAGATGGCAGTTTTTCAAAAAATAAGAGCAATCAAACACAGTTCTAAAAAAGAATAGAGACCAATCAATTCCGGAGGATCGCAGATCGCGCCCATCATACAAGTTTTGCAGTCAGCCTCAAACTGGTAAAATTCGTGCACCCTCCAATCAGGGTCACGAGGCTGGGGCCCTATTTCTACTCTAGGGGCATAGGGGCTTCCCTCCCTTCAAGGAGCCACCCCTGAGTAGATTAGAAAGGGCTCATATTCCACTATTACGCCCACATCATTCACGGGCTGCTCCCCATTGGTGATGTGCTTAGCCAAGTAGGTCTCCAGGGCAATGCGAAGAGCATTGGACAGGGCTGGGTTAGGATATGAAGTAGCGGCCACCTTTATCGGAACTGGATTGGAAGGTTTGGGGAAAGCCCAGCCAAACCTAGACTCTATGACCAAAATGTTCTTCTGGTTCCATTGGTCAAATTTGTTTGAAGAGGCAGAGAAGGTCCGGGGAGAGTTGTTCTTAGCCTTCATGCCCAGGTTGTCATTGCTGATTTGGTTTTGGTAATAGGCATAAAGCCAAGAAAGGTCAGGGTTCGTAGCCCAAAACCCTGCAAACAGTTATAAAAGAGACTAGGGCCCTAATGGCATTGGGAGTCAGGTGCATGGGGAGACAGCGGTTGAAATTAAGGAAGAAGTAGATGAAGGGATCAAGGGGAAGTCTTAGGCCATTCTCGATCTGAGCCCCATAGAAAACGCAGGCCCTATTTTCCTTGCGGACATCTGCTACAGTCTCAGGCCGCAGCTTCTCTTTCCCTTTTATTTGCACATGGCCTAGAGGGTGGACACGGAATTGCTTGGGATCAACATTATAGATGGTATATATCTCCTTTTCCCAGTCAATGGTGGCCACCTCGGTTTTTCTCCTACGGCCTCGGCCAGGATTTGCCTCAACAGCTGGTCTCTTGCCTCTACCTCGGGCAGGGACCTCCTCCTGAGAATCCTCCTAGAAGGCGTCAACAATTTATGTTGCCTTCCTGGAGGTGCCCGCAGCCATCCGATCTCCTTCCTCGCAGTCATCGTCCTCGGTCTCCGTGCTCGTCGAGCCAAAGAGACCGGTGGATGAACCACGGGCAGGGGCCACCTCAGGTTCACTCTCCTCGCCTCCGGCCACCTCACTCTCTAAGGGATCAAGTTCCTCACTGCTACTCAGCACGACCGTAGGCACAGCAGGGGCCCCATTCACAGCTTCTGGGAAAATAGTGCTCAAGGGGATAACATCCAAGGGATCGCTCAGATCCTCGGAGCCCTGTGCCCACTCCTCACTTGTTTGATTGGGATCCATCAAATCAACCTTCTCCCAGTCAACTATCACTCCAGGAACGCGAATCGCTCTCCTCACTAATTCAACGCCGTTCAAAGCCTGATCTCTCTCACGGGGAAACCTGCACAAAACCCCCATTACAAAATTTCTCAACCTATTTGTATCCCCCAACACCAAAACTTCACCGTTCACAATTAATTTTTTCTCCCTGGCCTCCCACAACTGGGGTGGGACAAAAGGCCCCCACTGATATTTCTCACAGAAATATTGGAAGCACTCCATAGACAGCCTAAGCCAACCATGAGCTACTTTCCTATAGATCCCCCCTGTCCGTTTACAAACGACGAAGGTATCCGGAGTGCTCCCATCCCCTAGTTCTAACGGACGAAGGGGGCCAAATTCACGGGTCGTCATCAAATCCGAGAGAAAGAAATAGAAAGAGATGAGGAAGAAAAAGCAAAAATTACTTACGAAGTCTGAAATCAAGGGAGGAAAATGCTAAGTACGCAGCAAGATTTTTCTCTCTCTAAAAGCAATTTGAAGGTTTGAAGATAGTAAAAGGGTTTGAGGAAGAAGGGTTTGCTATTTATAAGGCCTACCAATACGGGTTAACCCGTTTAACCCGTATTAATTAGCCCATAAACCGTTCCTCGAACCCAGAATCGATGCCAAATGTTTGAATTTTCGAAAATTTCGTCGGTTAGTATTTATTACGCCTCTTGGAAGGCTGACACGTACCCTCCGTACCTGTCACGCGCTGTCTCTTCATATGCCAAGGGCCTCACTTGCGAACCGGGAGGCAGAACATTCAAGGCGCCTAGAAACTTATGCACGTGCCTCCTGAACGTGCCTATATACACTGGAGGCAAAGCAACAACCAACGAAAAACACCAACACTGGTGCCGCTCGAGGAGCGATCTGAGTGAACCGAGCTTAGCTAGTATCTCCTCCCTCAGACCATAAATAATCACACTTAGAGCTAAGGGCCACTGATAAGCCCGGACCAGTTGGACCGGGCCCACGCTCGGTCTGGTTCAAGGAACCAGTGACGTGGCACTCCCTAGACCGCCGGAGTCAAGACCGCGGACAGATAGACCCATGAGGTCAAGACCGCGCTCTTCTCCGCATCATCCTACTCCAGACCAAAGGGATCCTGACCGCTGGCTTGGTGACCGCAGGAGGTATGACCGCTCCATCCGTGCCCGCGTTAAATAACTTCGACCGCGCCCAAGATGTTGACCGCGGGCTCATACCTGCCTCCCGGTTATCTCACCTGCCTCCTGATTAAATAGCAAAGCTTACTGAGCAAGTTAGCTTACTGGCTCTGACATGCAAGTTGTCGCCTCACTCCCATCGCATTCAATGCGGCTCAGACAGGCGCCTACTATTGCCATTAATGCGCCGCGCCGAATACACGGCTCCTGTCCACATCAGCGACATCCCCTCTGACAGAGGATCGTCCTTCCTTGACAGACCCAATCAGCTGTGGACACGTGTATGCGGTCAAATACCAAAGTGCCCCTTAGGGCTGACCTCATGGCTTACGTCAGCGGACAGCTCCTCATTGCCTATAAATAGAAGACCTTTGTCCCCTTGGACAAGGTAAGTTCCAAATATACACTGTAAGCCATATTGCTCTCAAACCCTAAACACTCACACACATTCAAGGCATTCCAAGCCTTATTTCTCAGTATTCTTACTCTCACACCCGAGGGCTTGAGTTGGAGTAACATCCAACTTTAACCGTAACGGTGCTTTATTTGTGTTGTGTTCTAGGTACATCAATCACTAAATATATCCTGCTAGATATCCATAAAATCGTTCAGACCCTGAAAAGCTTGGCGTCATCAATAACTTTATATTTATTTATTTTTTTACAATTTTTAACCATTTTACTTTATATACACATTCACTATCTTTAGAAGTATGTTTTCTCGGGACACATTTTTAGCAATTTAAATCAACATACTTTCAGTTTTGGGGGATAAACAATGCGTATTAAAAGTACACAATGATTAGGAAAAATTGAAAAAAAAAACCTCAAAACTATTGGTATTGTGCCATCTAAACGCATTTTTGTTGAAAAAAACACCTTATCTAATTTTCTGTTGCATTCAAGGTACCTGAGGCTAATAACATCCATTTTTTCCCATTAAATGTAGATGAATGTGACCAAATTTTTAAGGATACAATAGGAAAATCCATTATAGAATAAAGATAAAGCGTAAAGGTTCTATAAGTAAAATAATAAAGTAAAAGATTGATTAGGATAGTTATTAAAAGGGTTACTTGTTAACATTCTTAAATTGTAGGTACTAAAATAAAAAGAAAAACCTATCAATCCCTAAAAAACCCGCAACCATAATTTTTTAATTCCTAAACCCCTCCCCCATCTCGTCTTCTTCGATGATATCCAGCGTTATTTCGACGCCACTTCGGAATCTCACCCTACCCAACCTTTTCTCCCTCCCCACCTTCATTCCTTATTCGAGATTCACTCTCCTTCATTTCTGATTTTGTGGTACGTGAAGATCAAAAGAAAAAAATGGTTATTAAAGGGAAATTTTGAAATCTCAGTTTGTGAGTTTATCTGGGTTCAATGTTATTGACCTAGATGATTGGTATATATATGCCCATTTTTCGGTTGTTCTTTGATAGGACGGATTTTTACTATGTAATTCCTATGTTTTCAGTCCTTATATTTATTTATTTCCATGTATTTAGTATAGGTTGGATGTATTTTGAGTGATTTTATGTATTGTGAGGATTATGAGAGAAACCATGTGCTTTGAGAGAAATTTAGAGAGTTTATGATGTAATCGTTTTTGGTTCTCAAAGAAGCTCAAGTTCGTCATTTCTACATCCATGGAAGTCAATAAAGTCAAGGCAAAGTCAACCAATAATGAAGACACGAAGCGAGTCAAAAGTCAAGTTTATGAAGCTGAGGATTGTTCTGTAATTCTGGAAAGTTCAAGGATCAGATTTTCCACTAAAGTCCTTGAAGTTTCAGCAGATTTTCCACTAAAGTCCCTGAAGTTTCAGCTTCTTGCAGTTTGGTCCCTGGAACTTTCAGAACTTCAGTCTGGTCCTTGAACTTTCCAGAATTACAGAACAATCCTCAGCTTCATAAATTTGACTTTTGACTCGCTTCGGGTCTTCATTATTGGTTGACTTTGCGTTGACTTTATTGACATCCATGTTTCATGGATGTAGAAATGACGAACTTGCACATGGGGATTTGGCCTGCTGGCTAGAGCTCATGGCTTCCAACCTGGAGGTCATGGGTTCGATCCCCCCAGAAGTTAGAGGGAAGGCTTTCTCTTCCTAGGATTTATCTCCTAGGCGCTTCTGTGCGTGCATGTGTGTGTGTGTGTGTGTGTGAGTAGAGAAAAAAAATGACGAACTTGTGCACATGGAGATTTGGCCTGCTGACTTGAGCTCATGGCTTCCAACCTGGAGGTTATGGGTTCGATCCCCCCAGAAATTAGAGGAAAGGCTTTCTCTCCCTAGGATTTATCTCCTAGGCGCTTCTGTGCGTGCATGTGTGTGTGTGTGTGTGAGTAGTGGAAAAAAAAATGACGAAATTGCGCTTCTTTGAGAACCAAAAACGATTACATCATAAACTCTCTAAATTTCTCTCAAATCACATGGTTTCTCTCATAATCCTCACAATACATAAAATCACTCAAAATACATCCAACCTATACTAAATACATGGAAATAAAGAAATATAAGGACGGAAAACATAGGAATTACATAGTAAAAATCTGTCCTATCATTCTTTTTCATTTCATTGTAGATCTGGGGATTGGAAACGAGATTCCTGGGGATCCAAAAAAATGATGAATTTGTTATCTAAATACAAATACATGAATTATAAATTCAATGGTGCTTGTCCTAATTGATAGACATTTTTAAAATTTTCTGAAACCTTAAGATTGTCATTTTCGTCAAGAAGCAGGTTCAAGGTTCTTGCTCAGAAAATTACACTAGGGGTGTAAATGGTTAGATTTGATTCGGTTTACGCCAATTTATGGATCGAACCACTAGCTATCGATTTGGAAAAATCTCGAAGCGAATCATAAAAAATTTCAAATCAAATCGAACCAAACCACCATGTTTTGATTCGGTTTGGTTTGAACCGCGGTTTGATTTTACGGTCTGAACCGCGGTTTAAACCACAATTCAAAACATAAAATAAAACACGGCTTAACCATTAATTAGAACATGGTTTTAGACTGCATAATTCATTATCATGTTTGTTTGAATTTTTCAGGCATAGCATATAGAAGAGATTCAAAATTTAAATGAAATTGTGCTTCAATGTTTATGATAACAACAGACCATTTGATTACTTGTAATTGTATGTGATAAAAAGTAAATTAACATTATTACATGAATATTAATCAAAATAAAAAGAGATTATGGGCTAAAACTCATTAATAAAATTAGGAATTTTCAAATCTAAATGTGAGATGGAGATAAAATATATGCATATATAAGGTTAATATTGAACGGTTTGGTGGATCGGTTCGATCTCGCGGTCTTGCGGTCTCGAACCGTGGTTTAGGGGTTCAGACCGCATATCAAATCGAAGCACACGATTTGACAATTTTTAAAACTGGAACAAACCAGTATTGCTTAAAAATCGAACTAAATCACATGATTTGGTTTAGTTCAGTTCCGAACCACGATTTGAATCAAATCACTTACACCCCTAAATTACACCATCTTTGAACATGTCTTTTTTTTATTTCTTTGGAAAAAATGGAACAAAATTACCCCAACTATATGTCTTGTTTGAATTTTATATCTAAACTCATTTTCGTTGTAAATATAGTACATCATCTTTTTTTATTCTCGTTCAAAGTATCTCGGGCTAACAATATTCATTTTTTCTGTTAAATGAGCATGTGACCCAATATGTAAGGGGCAAAATAGGAAATCAATGCAAAATGAAATAATAAACCATCAAAGGTTCTAAGTGTAAAATTTAAAAGTTAAAAATATTATAAGTTTTTAACCTAGTTTATAGGGATTACAATAAAAAAAATATATTTAAAATAAATAAATATATTTCTTGTTTTTTCAACTGAATTGTGTTTTTTTTTTAAAGCAGTAGTTATGTGCTAATAAAAAAAATAATTTGCTCAAGAAAAATTCAATTTCCATTTAAAAATATTTTATTCAATTTCTTCTTTTTTCAACTGAATTGTGTTTTTTTTTTCTTTTTAAAGCAGTAGTTATGACCTCTCTATCAAATGTCTAGGAATTATGGAACACATGTGATATAATTTTCACAACCTAACCATGCTCCACAAATTTCTTCAAAAAATAAAAAGAAATAGGAAAAATACAACAAAAGTACCCCAACTATAAGACTTGTTTGAATTTCATAACTAAACTAGTTATCGTTGCAAATACAGTAACTCATTTGTTTTATATGCTCGTTTAAGGTAATTAGGGCCAACGATATCCATTTTTCCGGTTAAATGACATGTACAATGCATTCGACCCACTATTTAAAGGGTAAAATAGGAAAATCAATATAGATTAATATAATATAACATAATCATAAAGATTTTAAGTGTAAAATAAAAAAATATAAGGGTTGCAATGCAATTTTTTTATTAACAATTAACCTCATCCCAATCCAGATCTTAATTTTCTTCACCCTTTTTCTTCATCCCCACCTCCGGCCACCAACCCACCCTCACCCCTTGCTACCCCCACCCTTACCGCCACATCCACGACCGTTGCCCACGCATTGCTCACACAAAATGACCTTCACCTCCTTCCCTCCCCAAGTCTCTCTCTAGAATCAAATTGCTCCCTCCAGCCCTCATCGCTTTGACGCCTTCTTTTACGGTGCACCGACTGACCTTTCTTGATTTTCTTATTTCCATAATGAGTTTGCTATCGACCCCACTCCTCCTTTCACAATTCCCTTAAATTGGGAAGAAACTCCCGGAGTTCCCAAAAGAAAAATCCCTGAAATGGTGGCGATGAATTGTATGATGATGATGATGGAACTATAATAACTGATGATGATTTTTAGTTTGAATTCGGTGAGCAATTGGTAGATAGGTTTTCACTTACTGCTGATTAACTCTTTGGCGGCGACAAGATTAAGCCTCTGAAACCAACTATGCGCTTATTTTACACCAAAGGTAGAGTTGGTGACTCCCAAGACCCTCCCCTAAATCGCTCAAGAGATTTCGAAAATCCACTTACGAGAGCAGCCATTGTTATTGCTTGGGTTGGGGGAGAGGAAATAAGAAATATGAGTGATTAAAAAGCTTATACGAATGGGGTTGGGGGTAGGGGCAGTAAGGGATGGGGGTGGGTGGACGTCGAAGGTGGGGATGATGGTGGGTGACGGAGAAGAAGGGTGAAGAAGACTAGGATATGGGTTGGAAGGGGGGATGATTGGTAATAAAAAATTTAAATTGTAGACCTTTTATTTTATATTTTTATACTTAAAACCTTAATAATTATGTTATATTAATTTGAATTGATTTTTCTATTTTGCCCTTTAAATAGCGGGTCAGGTGCATTGCATATGTCTTTTATCTGAAAAAATGGATGTCGTTAGCCATAGATATCTTAAACAAACATCCAAAACAAATGAGGTACTGTGTTTCTAACAAAAACTAGTTTTGTTATAAAATTCAAACAAGACTTATAGTTTGGATACTTTTGTTACATTTTTCCTAAAAATAATATAATACCCTTAATTACTCGTATATCTAGTGATTATTGAAATTCATTGTCAAAAAAACATTAAAGGTCGAGTGAATAAAGGCCATGAAGTATTTAATTTGCAGTGAGACACACTAAATATAGAAAGTGTGTATAGTTGGACGGAGGAAGTAAATTTTGAAAAAAAATATAGTTTTTTATGGTGCAGGAATGTGTTTGGGCTCAGGTATTGTGTCCAGCGAATGATTGAGCTGACTTCGGATCTGCACAACATAAGAAAACAGCCGTAAAACTGCGCCGGGGGTCTTCCGGCAAGCCCCTTCGACGAGTGGATGAGCGAGTCAGATCGCTCAATGGCGACGACCGTCGTTCTACGTTGGAATGGATTCTGGCTTGTGAAGGGAAGGCTCGTCATTAGATGGGCTTGGTCGCTCATTGGCGACGACCGCCATCTAGCCTATCGACGGGCCATGTCTTCAAACCTTGATGGGCTTCATTGATCTTGATCCATTTGTGGGCTTGGTAGCCCATAGCTCGTAGATATGTATTGGGTCCGGCCCATCACGAAATATCCCGTTCAGTTTTAAATTATTAATTAATATTTTAAATGACGAGTGATCTAATCTGTAAAAACACGAATATAGTTTTTGTATTTTCATATTCAATTTCCTTTAGAAAATCAAAGTCGAACAATTAACTACTCATTATTTTTTTCCCTTCTATTTTTAATTTAAAAATTTTACTCAAAAGAGTTGTTCTCAATTAAAACAAGATCTATCAACATCTTAAGCCATTATATTTTGATTAACTATCTATGTAAGTTTGCAGTTTTAATTATTGTATTTTAAATATATGTTTAACCATATTTAGTGAATTTTTTCGTAATTTTAATCATTATAAATAATAATTGTATCTAAAATAAATGGTTAGTGGTAAAAAACGATGGGCTTAAATAAAAAAAATTGTTTTTTTTAGAAAGTACTAAATCCCATTTTATTGCTAAAATCTTGCAAAAAACTAGTTTTTTCGTAACATAAGAAAAAAACTAGTTTTAAAGCACTAAGTTTAACTAATAAGAGTGATGAACAGTTTTGAAAACTAATTTTTTTATAACATTTTGAAAAAAATTAATTTTTCACAAGAGTTACTCTTATTTTATTTTGGTAATGCCACTTAAAAAAAGTTAAAAGTGAAGAAATTATCCATGCAAAAGAAGAACAATGCTAATGATAGGGGTACAAAAAGAAAGTAACAAAATTTTGCTCACAAAATAAGTTGGCGATATTTTATTGATTGTATTGATAGTATACCCGCTACAATCTAATTAAAAACACAAATAAATTATTACGGTTAAAATTTTGTAACCAAGAATTTGTACTATTATTTTGTGTACTTAGGGCCCGTTTGGTTCGCGAAATTGACCATTTCGCCGATGAAATGGAATGGTCAATTTTGTTTGACCCATTTCATTGCCTTGTTTGGTTTAAATTTTTCATTCCTCCGAAATGACTAATTCCATCAAAGAAAGGAATTGGTCATTCCCTCCATATATGGAAGGAATGCTCAATTCCTTTGGCAATGAAATTGTAATTTTTTTTTTTTTTAACAAAATATCTCCAAACCCAAACCATCCCTACCCCTGCCTACCCATCCCCACCCAACCCCTGCCCTAACCCCCCACCCCCACGAAAAAAAAATAAAAATTTAAAAGACCTCTACCTACCCCCCATCCAGCCCCTGCCCTACCACCCCCACCCACCCCCACAGATTTTTTTTTAAAAGACCCCTGCCCACCCCCCTCATCCAGCCCCTGCCCTATCACCCCCACCTACCCCTCACCCCTCACCCTCACCCTCACGATTTTTTTTAAAAGACCCCTGCCTATCCCACTCCACACGAAAAAAATATATTTTTTTTACTCATTTTGCATACCCCTACCCCACCCACCGACCCACCTCCCCCCAAAAAAAATTTAAAAAAGGATAAATTGGATATTTTATATGCTTTCATTTCATTCCTATAATTTATATTTTCAAACTAAATATGATTTGCCAAGGAATTGAATGACAATTTTATTTCATTTCGTGCCAACCAAACGGAGGGATTTGGCCAGTTTTTTTTCCATTCCAATTTCTTCAGGAATTCAATTCCATTGACCATTTCATTCCTTTACTTTTTTTTCCATCGAACCAAACGGCCCCTTAGTATTATCTTTATTACAATAGAGCTCATGAATAACCGCCACACAATGAGTGGCTGAGATTCAACTTGGGAAAAGACAAAGAGGGGTTGGGATTTGATCTAAAAAAAGATAATACACACTGGATAAAATCACTGAATGTATGGCTCAGATCGATCCATAACTGCTATGATCCTAGGGCTATTATTAATCTAATTTAACTATTTTTATTTTAAATCGTTGAATTTCTTTTCAATTTGTTTGATCCTACGGCCGTAGATTGTCGATTTCTATTTCAATACATACTCCCTCCATCACGAGACTTTTAATCAAATTGCAATAATTTTAACTATTAATTTAAATAGAAAATAATAATATTATATAATGTAGTAATAGTATACATAACTATTATTTGGAAATTGGCGTGTATCAAGATTTTGTAATATACTTTTTAAAAATAAAAGTGTGTAGATCCGATCACTTCCTTTATTTCGCAGAATTAACTCAATCAAATTTTGACATATTTTTATAAAAAAAAAGATGAATAATTTTATAGAAAAATATAGATATTTTCATGAAATTCTAAAAATTGTTATTGATAGTATTTCTAATGGTGAAACAATAACAATTTTTATAATTGAATAAATATATCTAAATTTTCATAAAATTACGGTCAAAATTTGATTGAGTTGACCATTAAAGTCAAAGTGATCTAAATTTTTCGAGACGGAGGAAGTATTTGTTTTTATAATTGAGTTGACCATTAAAGTCAAAGTGATCTAAATTGTTCGAGATGGAGGGAGTATTTGTTTTTATAATCTGTTGCAAATAAAAAAAATATGATGTTATATTTCCAAGTCATATATCATTGACATCTTTTTTTTAGGGACAAATTGATCATTTCACATGACATATTACCCGGAGTTAGTTACATGACTAACTTTCGTTAGTCAAAATGCATATTTTGACCTTAATAGGAAACACTATTCCCTCTACTTCTATTCCGAATAATCTTACTAACTTTGTCATCTATAGCGTCTTATTAATAAGTCTCATTTTCTATGTACGAAAGTATATAATATTTATTTATTAATGAGACTCACTTTTAATACTTATAACGATTATCGCCTTACTATTTTCTATCTCATTTTCTCTCTTCTACCCACTCACAACACCTTAGTGTATCTTCGAATGAAAAAATTCTTATGGGAGGATGTAAGTTTTTGTGTCATTATTGTAAATTAAGTAAAAAGAAAAGAACAAAAGGGAAACATAACCAAGAAGCAACAACTTTGAGAGCCAAAAACAAAGGTAAATTCCTTCAAATATATCTATAAAAAACCCTACAGATACAAGAACAAACAAAAATGAGAGAAAAAAAAAAAAGAATACTATATGTCAATTGCAGTCATGCCTATGATTAATTATTTTTTTATTTTGAAGACTGTATATGTTGAATAAGAATACAAGGGTGGATGGGTGTTGTTATTTTTTTAGGTTAAAAATGAATAGAAGAGTGAGTGTATGAAGTTTACATAAAGGAGTGTAGGGTTGGGTGGGTTACATAGTAATAGTTGGAGTGCGTGTTTTGAATGGAAGAGGGGTGGGATTGAGAAGTGGTTGATGAAACAGATTGACGAGGGTACTAATTCGGTTCTTCTTCAACTCTTAAAACTTTTGTAAGTATAATCAAATTTAGTGCACATAATTTGCATAATGTTATGATATTATCTAATAAGCATTTTCTTTTCAGTCATGAGACACCAACTCAATCTCATTTAAGGCCGAATATGATATTTTCATGCAATAAGTAACATATATTTCAGCTTTGGAATGAGTACTTTTATTCACCAAGTCAAACTTTCTTGAAAGTGCTGAAAAGTCTGGGGAGATATCTTATAAGGTGAGCTTGCTATTGTTATTCAGGAATATTTACAATTTGTTTCTATGTCTTTACTTAGCTTTGTTATTGCATGCATTCAGAATAATTGATATACTTGGTCAAGATTTTATTTTCGATAGTGTATTATTTTAGAGCATTATTTCTCTATAATAGTATTGGAAGTTTGAAAAACTGCAACTCAAAGGATAGTGAGCGGGTTTTAGGTTACATGAAAGAGGGTGAGGTAAGGGGGGGTGAGGGGAAAGAGGAAAGTGGGTGGGATTGTGATTATGTAATTTGGTTAACTTTAGTTAATTGAAATCATACTTTCTTATAATTTTCTTTTTGGTTATAATAATAAAATTGTATTTTGTCAATCTTATTTTGGCTATATTGTAGAATGTGATTTTACTTTCTATTTTTCTTTTTGTAACAAATACCAAAGAGACAGATTTATTTTTGAATTGTTCAATTAAAAATCAGGAACTATTATGTATGTAATGGATCATTAATATTATCGTTCTTGCAATCAAATGAAAATTTTAAGAGTTTACAATTTGATGATAGATACTAGACTTATGTATTTTGAAAATTTGATCTCAAATACATTATATTTATGTCTTACTGTCATCGTGTCTTGGCACGGGATAGGAAAGTACTAGTTTGCAAAACAAAGCAGCTATTAAACAGCATGTTCAAACAGATAACTCTCGTGGCATTTAAGCAATTTTATCAGTAATCGGGGACAAATATATCAATAATATTGGACACTTTATTTTCCAAATTTTTAGTAGCATCCCAACGCATTTCTTCTCTCTTTTTTTTTTTTTTCGCTTCCCCTCCCAATTATCTCCCCTGTGATCTTCAAACCAACAAGACGCAGGTTGCTCACACACAGATTCCTGAGATATGTGGCGGTTCGTGTCACGTGCACTCCGCACTCCGTCGAAGAGATCCATCTCCGGCGGCAGCAGCAGCGGCGGCGGCGGTCGCTTCTTCTCCTCCGAATCCGTACCATTTCTATCTCCGCCTTCTTAAATTCGTCTGTTCTAATTAGCTCTTGCATTCCTTCTTTTGCGCCGATATGGATCTGTATTTTAAACGATGTCTTATCATTAATCCTTTTTGTGCTATTTTGATTGAAAATATAATAGCTGAGTTGCTGAAATTGATTAAATTTTTCATCATTGTTTGTTTAATTTCTAGGTTGATGAAACTGACTGCATGTCATTTTCACCTCTTTTTTTACTTTTCAGTTTGATATAAGCCTTAATTCCATTGGTTTGATTTAGTTGTTTTGTTAATTTTATATGTATACAGAGTGGAGGATACACTATAGTCGACCACACGTATGATGCCGTTGTGGTAGGCGCAGGCGGCGCAGGTCTTAGAGCTGCTATTGGTCTATCTGAACATGGATTTAACACTGCTTGTATTACGAAACTCTTCCCTACTCGTTCCCACACCGTTGCCGCTCAAGTATGTTTCTGGATTTTTTATAGGATTTTTTTGCTTGATGTTTCAATAATTTTACATTTAGCACACCAATGTTCCGAAAAAATTTATAACTTGACTTTCCTAACAATTTGTGATCCTTACGAGATAAATTATTGGTTTACATTTTTCTTTGACAATTATAGTAGTACTTGTGGTTCACAGCGTCTTTTGTATAGTTTATATTTTTTAGAATGTTATTGCTTGTAACTAAGTAAATATAAGCCAAATATTTATCCATCAAATTGGTATTTTTGACAATGAAAACATTTTAATAAGATAAATCAAGAAAGGGCAACTAAATATGATGTAATGCTCTCTCTTCTAATTTAAGCAGGCCTGCTTAGCAGATACTGTGTTGGATATGCATAGGAATTCCTTGTCGAGATATGGTGACCTTTTCCTTTGTGCAAGCAGTTGTGACTTTTTATACCGTTGTGGATCAAGGATTTTTATTTGAGCCAGTAGTTATATTAGCAAAGTAAATTAAAAAAAAAGTAAATTAAAAAAAAAGTAAATGTAGAAAATTTAAGGGGTCACCGCTTTCTGAACAACTGGAAACGAAGTTTATATATTCTCTGTGAACCTTACAAATTAGCTGTTTTCTTCTACATTTGAACTCTCCAATGGAATACCAAGTCCAGTGTATTGTCTTGCAACTTCACTTTGCATTTTCCATTTTTGAGGTAAAGCTTGCTTATTATGGGCTTGTTTTACGGTGTAATAGTTTCGCCATGAGTTATTAGGAACAGTTTGAACATTGCCTTATGATTTTGGACAATGTAGCACTTCTCTCTTTAAAGCATTTGCGGAAACTCCGAAGCTTAGAACATTCTTTTGTTAATGTATCTTCAGCCACCTTTTCGCTCAATCATCCATTCAATCTAGCTGACAAACATGCAATTAGTTAGTATGTGGCACAGTAGACTTAATGATGTGATATTTTATCTGATCTTGTAATTAAGATTATTTAATTGAGATTGATTAGTCTCATAGCACATCTTCTCTTGCAGGGTGGTATAAATGCTGCACTAGGAAACATGTCTGAGGATGACTGGAGGTGGCACATGTATGACACAGTCAAGGGAAGTGATTGGTTAGGTAAGAGCATTACAAAATCTGACTCTTGTTGACTCCTGACTCTCATGCATATCGGTCATCTGAATGCATGTACTGGGGTCGGTTTGTGGCAGCTAACTGTTTGATTTTTCATGGCATGAATGGAATTGTTTCCCCACAGGTGACCAGGATGCTATCCAATATATGTGTAGGGAAGCACCAAAAGCAGTTATTGAGCTTGAAAATTATGGGTTACCATTTTCGCGAACTGAAGAGGGAAAAATATACCAACGTGCATTTGGCGGGCAGAGTTTGGATTTTGGCAAAGGTGGGATGACGGTACTCAATAATTAGGATAATGTCGCATCATATATGTGGAAAGGCATATGACTATGACCTTATGCAATTTTTGTAGGTGGACAAGCATATCGTTGTGCATGTGCTGCTGATCGAACAGGCCATGCTTTGCTACATACTTTGTATGGTCAAGCAATGAAACATAATACACATTTTTTTGTGGAATATTTTGCTCTTGATCTGATAATGGGCAGCGATGGTATGTTAAATATTCTTTATATATTATATCATAGTTTCTGTTTTGTTCCGTTCCGTTCCGTTCCGTTCCGTTTTGTTTTGTTTTTTTGTTTTGCTTTTCGCCATTATATTTTTCAATAATCAGGATAGATGTGCCTAATTTAGTTTTGTTTGTTTTGCATAGTACCAAGCCTTGGGCTTTTGTCTACCTGGTCAAAAAATCTCTTGGGCTTTTTAAGTGGGTGATTTTGTCATTAGTTGCCAAATTTAGTTTAGTTTGTTGCGTGGTACCAAGCCTTTCGGACTTGAAACAACTGGTCTCTAAAATACTACTTCTTGGCAGTTGGCACACACACACACGTGTGTGTTTGAAGGATTTTTAATTGAGATGCTATAATCTTGTAACATTAAGTAACCATTAACGATTTGAGGTGGTGAAATAAATTGTTGGCAGTTATTTCTTAATTGTAATTTAGTAAGGGAAAATTGAGTTTTACCGAAAAAGCTCCATATTCATCTTTCATCTCTAGGCTTCAGTTTTACTGTTCAGGGTTCGCAGAGATGTTAAGAGTTATTCCTTATCTGGAGTACCTTTCATGCTTACGCCTGCATTGGCTAAAGGAAAATATTGCATTTCTAGTTTTTATCATGATGCTCTTGTTATTTTGGAGTACATTGTATATTTGTAAGTTGGTTAAAATTAATGTTGGCTTCAGGTAGCTGCCAAGGTGTCATTGCACTAAACATGGAGGACGGCACCTTACATCGATTCCGTTCGTCATCCACAATCTTGGCAACAGGGGTAAGCATTAGCAGTTCTTAAACTTTATTCTAGTCTCGCTATGGTGTTCCTATATCATTATCATTTTGTGTTCTTCTCAGGGTTATGGTAGAGCATATTTCTCCGCCACCTCTGCTCATACTTGCACAGGAGATGGAAATGCTATGGTTGCACGGGCTGGGCTTCCTCTTGAGGTTCTTTTCTGAATCTTTTCATTGTTTATTTCGATTCCCGTGAATGTCTGTTGTATTATCATTAATCATTGCCATTACCATCACAGGATCTTGAGTTTGTGCAATTTCATCCAACTGGTATATATGGTGCTGGGTGCCTCATTACTGAAGGTTGGTGGGCCTCTGTCATTAAGTTTATGATAGCTAGATGATAATTTATGTAGCTCCTGTACTATGGTATATGATTGTTTTTAATTGTCAGGATCTCTATCTAGCTGTTTATGGGTTACTTCTTCCTTCTCCCAGTAATGATCTCCCTGTGCTTTATTTAGGTTCTCGTGGAGAAGGTGGTATCCTAAGGAACAGTGAGGGCGAGCGATTTATGGAACGGTATGCCCCCACAGCCAAGGATCTTGCATCAAGAGATGTGGTATCAAGATCCATGACAATGGAAATTCGTGAAGGTCGTGGTGTAGGTATGAATTCATTTTCAGGCTCATCTTAATGGCAAGATAGGCCCTATTATTTGCAAAGACTTTTCAACTAGATTATGAACTCAACTAAAGTTACTGCCCTGGTATGGTCATCTTGAAACGTTTACATGATCATATCTCAGAAGTGCACTAACAACATGAAACTGTAGTGAAAATATGTTCCTTAGCTAGAAAACATTTTCATACAAAGGTACATTAAAGTTTAATTCTGCGAATGCGGACAGTCCTATACCTATCATCCCGCCTTCATCATCATAACACCCCTTGCTTGTTTAATATGCTGTCCATAAGTGGTTAAACCAGATCCTAGGGATATCAACTGCTCCACCACTACTATTTCTGCGACCCTTCACCACCTTCATCAGTCGCATATCGTCACTTCCAACCCCATGTTTATGAAAGGTGATTGGTCACTGCTGTCTAGTTTGGTAATCTTAGTAATGTACTCTAAATAGTAGACATTTAAAAGTCATCAGCAGCTTACCTACCTGTGCACCGAAAGCTATTTATTTGGAGTGTTTTGGTTTGAGGCACCTCACAGGCGAGGTCTTTCCTTTCATATATTATTCAGAATTAAGTTTTGATCTTTTCCTTGCTGTTTTGGGGTATAAGGGGATTGTTGTCTCCTTTCCCCATGCTAGTGTCCATATCAGATACTATGTTTTCACTCTCTTCTGATCATTCCCCTTGGCTTTTTGATTCCCCATTTGTAATTTCTCTAGTCACTAAAGCAGACTTGCAACTCTTTTATATTTCTACTCTATAAACATGTTAAAAAGAAGTTGGATTTGGATCGTTACTGTGATATTGTTGTACAGATGATGGCCAGTAAAAATGTTCACCGCTTTATTTTTTTATCTTACTGAAATGAGTTTGGTTCTCTTGAAGTATATTGGGTATCTTGACTTCTTTTTTATGCTCGATCAACTTCATTATGCTATTCCTTTTCAGTCTAGATAATAAAGTCAAATCCCTTGAATTAATAGATACATCGTTATAAAAAAAAAGAGTGTCAGTTATCTTGCATTTCACTCGTTTGACATGATGTTCTTGGGGTCAAATTACTGAAATAGCTCAATTGTGGGGAAAAACATGTTCATTTTATATTTTGTCCCTGCCCTGGTTTGTTAATTCTGGTATGCTCATGCATCTGGCAGTCCCTATATTATAGAATGGTTTTCTGAGTCAACCCAAAAATAAAAATAAATTTATAGGAGTGTTTTGGAACCTATGATAGGTACATGGTTGGGGGTGGTGAAGAGGCAGACATAGTACTTGGTGATTGTAAGAGACAAAATGAGCTTTGACCCAACAATCTTTGATTTTGGTGGAAGGGGCGCTTCTCCCAGGAGCATGATCAAGCCAACCCAATGTCTCATGGATAAGATGCAGATCTATGTGCAAATAAGATTATAGGCTGGCCATTCAGATTAGTTGACTTATCACACAATATTCTACAGCTTTAGAGCAGCATCTAGCAGTTAGATTGCATGGATGTGTGGGAAGACCAGAAAATACAATATTCCATGACCATTGGCTTGTGAGACAGTAAAAGTTGCTTAAATAGAATTAGAGTGGAAGGAAATCGTTAAAAGTGATTCAGCCATACTCACAAGAATAAGTGTAGTGGTCAACAACAACCTAAAGGCAGTGGAAGGCCAATGTCATAAATAGCGATAATTGTGAAGTATGTACAGACCATATATCTGTTAGCCAATTTCTTCAATAGGATAGAGTGGCGATCCAAGTATTTGTAAGGCTGAGGAGATCATGTCTAAATGTGCTTGTCAGTTTTCCTATCAAAAAGCATTTTGATTCCAAATTGTTTTACATGCCCAACCATTTATTCTTGCGGATTCATGTTGGTGCTCTTTTTCTGACCCTTTTATATGCGCCAGTAAACATCAGCTTTTATTATTATCATAGGTGGAATCTTAAAGTTAAAGCTATGCAATTTTCATGTGTAGGAACGGGTGAAGTGTAATTTTACTTGTTATAGTGTGTCAGTATTATATATTGCTCATTTAATGTGCTGACCACCTTTCATTGGGATCAGTTGGAAATTCCAAGGACTGAATCACTTAACTATGGATTTTGTGTACAGGACCCTTGAAGGACCACATATATCTTCATCTGAATCACTTGCCACCAGAGGTTCTTAAGGAGAGGCTCCCTGGTATCTCAGAAACTGCTGCAATTTTTGCTGGTGTCGATGTTACAAAGGAACCCATCCCCGTTTTACCCACTGTGCATTATAATATGGGTGGAATCCCAACAAATTACCATGGAGAGGTAATAATACAAATGGAAAAAGATTATTAAGATTATGATAAATTAGAAGTACATATTTACTTGCTGCTTGTCGGTGATGTATTTTATCTTGTTCTTTCTATTTTCAGGTAGTTACCATTAAAGGTGATGATCCTGATGCTGTAGTACCTGGACTGATGGCTGCTGGAGAGGCAGCCTGTGCTTCTGTTCATGGTGCCAATCGTCTTGGCGCCAATTCTCTTCTTGACATTGTTGTCTTTGGTCGAGCTTGTGCTAATAGAGTTGCAGAGCTTCACAGACCAGGTAATATATTACTCCATCCGTCCAAAAATAAATGTCTCACCTTGACTATTTTGGTCAACTTGATTGAACTTTGACCAAAGGTTGATGAAAATTTAATAATTTTCATGAAATTATGAAATTTGTTTGTGATGCTTCATCACCAATATTATCGATAACTATTTTTTTTTTAATTTCATGAACATGATTAGATTTTGGTAACTTTTTGGTTCAAGTACAATTAAGTTCACCAAAAAAGTCAAGATGTGACATTATGGGATGGAGGAGTAAGTTAGTAGTGTGCATACTGTTTTTATGCACAGTGCTTCTATTAATTCTATGCACAGTACACTAAGAATAATTTACTTTCTGTTGGGCAGGGGAGAAACAAAAACAATTGGAGACAGATGCCGGTGAGAAGACTATTGCATGGTTGGATAAGATGAGGAATTCAAATGGTTCACTTCCGACCTCTAAAATTAGGCTGAATATGCAACGAGTAATGCAGAATAATGCAGCCGTGTTCCGCACACAAGAGACACTAGAAGAAGGTATTTTATGGAGCCAGTGCGTCACAGGGTTTTAGAACATGCAGAAAATAATGCATATTATAATTTTAATGATGAGCATTTATATACCTGTTGCTGCTGTAGGTTGTCAACTGATAGATAAAGCTTGGGAGAGTTTCCATGATGTTCAGTTGAAGGACCGAAGTTTGATATGGTAAATGTTGTGTATGAAGAATTTTAACTTGCATTCCTTTTGCAGTGGGTATCCAGTTCTACTGACTTTCTTTCTTTAAAACACTTCTTCGCAGGAACTCGGACTTGATAGAAACTTTAGAATTGGAAAACCTGTTAATTAATGCATGTATCACTATGCATTCTGCTGAAGCTAGGAAAGAGAGCAGAGGGGCACATGCACGTGAGGATTTCACGGTGTGTGGCATTTTTTATCGTGTATGTCATTTTTGTGGTTTGCCTTTTCTGAATTAATGAATTTAATTTAAATTTATGTGCAGAAAAGGGATGATGTAAACTGGATGAAACATACGATGGGGTACTCTCTCCCCTCTCTCTATTATATATATTCCCCCCTCCCCAACACATAACCTCCTGCGCTTCTCTCCCCAGTCCCCACAAATTTTTGAGTAATGTTAGGAATAATACTGTATTTTTCAACATGATTGTCATAATTAGGATGCCATCTTGTGAATGTTAATTGTTACAAATACATGTAGATTTGCTTAGAATGCATGGCTGGTTAGAGTGCCCATCAACAAGGCATCTTGAAGGCCATTGGCAGTTCAGGCCATTGCATGCAGAACCTGGTGCAAGTTTGGTAAAAACAAAAAACACTTCCTTCCTGATAGCGTAAAAAGGAGTTAGGATTCTTCTGTATATAACAATGACCATTTTGTTCCTTAATACTATAATGTAAATTTCATTCCATGATAGTATAATCATGGAAGAATTCACGATTCTTTTTTACCAAATGAGGACTTGGTGTCTTAGCATTTGATAGGGGGGGGGGGTCTTTTCAGCTGTGTATCTTTTAACTTCTTAATGGATACAAGGTCTTTGTGTAGTGGTAATTATAGTAAGTGAATTCATGGCGGGCTCAGGAGTTGTTCAAAATCGGTGCACAAATTACATCAAAAAAATAATTAATGTCAACGGTGGGAACCCAAGACCACAAGGTTAAAAAACTTGTATGCCCACTGTGCTAGTCAAGCTACTTGTTTAATGGGTGCAGTGTAAATATTTATAAAATGTGCATATATTTGAAAAATGAAAAATAATTGTTTTTTTAGTAAACAGGGAGATTAAGTGGATGCACTTGCGCTGCATTGGTATGCCGTGGGTTTGCCCCTTTGAAGTGATCATCTCCATCTTGTGAAATACATATCGAATAACAATTTCTGTTGAACTAAATTTGCAGATATTGGGAGAACGAGAAGGTTCGGCTAGACTACAGGCCTGTTCACATGAACACACTGGATGATGAGGTCGAGGCATTCCCTCCCAAGGCTCGCGTATATTGATTGTTGCTCATAAGTATTTGCCGGGGTTCAGGAAGCTTATTTAATTGCAAGGTTGCAATAAATTATATGATAAAATTGTTTTTACTACATGAATTTTGTTAATAATTGCTGCATTCATCAATACCGATTTGATGCAACCAAAAAATGCCCATTAGATTTGAGGCAAATGTAGGTTTTGTATCTTTCTTTAGCATTTTGCCCATATTGTCACTTGAATAACAAAATTTGTAGCTTATTTCATACTTTTCTGGCCTTGTGATTTCTTTTATCATGCGGCTAGCTTAGCTAATCATCGGTTGTGCGTCGGATTGAGTAAATGGAGGTATACTTCTGAGTGTATAATGGGCTTTAAATAAAAGGTCTAAATTTATGTCAGCTACTCGTGAGATGGTCAAATATCAGTTATAAACGATTATAAATGAAAGTGAAGTGTAAAATGAAAAAAGATGGGTTTGATATTTTTCTTTATAGTATAATATATTTATTTAATTTGATACTTTATTAATTAATTTAACAAAGAATATTCAAAAATTATAAATGTCAAGATGGGCTAAGCAAGTAAAGCCCAATCACAGATAGCATGGGCACCCACATTCTCAAATAAGACCGATCCAATCAGAACAAGGCCCAAGACCCATCTCGTACATCAGTCGACTAAGCCTATGGTTCGACCTACCAGGCCCCGACCTAACTTAGTCCGACCTCGTGATCCATACTACAATTCGGGTACGAATCATGCTCTACCCGACAGTCAGGTCGACCATTCCACAAATGGCGACCTCGACCTAAATTAACAAGTGACGACTTGATACTTGCAGGCGTATTCGGTTGAACTATTCTCATAACCACATCCCTACAAATCAGGGGACCGTTATAGACACGTTCCCATTATCAATAACCGCCGCTACAATCACGGAGCACATGTCGCCTCCCCAAAAATACATCACTCTTGTCTATAAATACTTCATCACTACCAAACGGTAAAGGTAAGCGCCATTTTGTATTCGAGTTCATTATTCAATACATTTTGAGCTATAATACCTTGTTATCTTACTCTCACGCCCGAGTGTCTTCGCCGGAGACACATCCAGGCTAGTCGTGGGTTCGATTTCAGTCAAGGAGCCGGAGTGACTAATCTTGCCACGTGGAGGATTATTGATAAGCACAATTCTGCTGGACATCGGTTTGGTTCCATTGCGGGAATCGTGCTTTAAACTTGACCTCGAAAACTCTATCAACTGCAACAATGGTGACTTCGGAGGGACACGTATACGAGGCTTCACTTGGGCATGAAGAAGTGAACAACAACAACACGAATACAAACGCCTTGAAATGCGAAAACTTGAATTTGCCTCCTCCCCACCGAATCGTCCTCGTGGTAGAGCCGCCGCTCTACCGGTGTTGTTGATGGCGAGGATTGCACGACACGAGGAGAGGGAAAAGAGCGTATGGATGGGCAAGCGAGTTCCACCTCCTCCAAAACATCCCATGCTCGGGTTAATGTTGGAAGCGAGGGCGGAGTCCCTCCACCAACCCCATGAGCAAGAAGGAGATGATGTTGGAGCGAGCCCGGATTACGGCCGACTTGATAGCCGTGGAGGAGGCGAACGGGTGACATACGCTACGAGAGAGTGGCCCCACTCGGGTTTCTAATGGGCAACGAGGCCGGGAGTTTGAGGCAAATGAAGGTGTGGGGCGAGAATGGTGAAAACGGGATAGTTCGGCGTGCTCCCACGGTCGTTCGTGTGCCCGATAGCGACCTGGGGCCGGCCTCAGCGAAGCGAGGGAGCAAGAGGCTCGGTCGAGCTTAAGGACGCGTTTAACGGCCAATAGAAAGCAGACGGGTTTCGCCGGCCCGGGATGCGAGAGGTCGGGGTCTCGTAGAGACGGGGAATGGGCGCGGGTCGCCCGTAAGAGAGGAGAGGCGCGAGGTCGCCATTTGGAGATTATAGGCGCGAGGTCGCCACAAGGAAGTGACGGGCGCACAGATCTCGGTGCGATCGAGAGAGGGCTCATTCTCGCGGGGACGAAGGAGTAGGCGGTGACTCCCCCTAGAAGTGAAGGCCAAAAGTCGAATCTTTGCGCCCCCTCCAGGAGATGAAAGACCGATGCTAGGGAATGGTTGTTGATGAAAAAGAAGTTTGAGCAATGGGAGGAGGAGAAGAAAAAGGATCTTTGGAAAGGTCGAACGAATTGATTTTGCTCTTCGACCTTTATCCAAAGAAATCGAGAGATAGTCGGCCTCCTCCTACTTTCGGGTTGCCACTTACGGAGAAGTATTCGGGGTCGACCAATGCGAGGAGTCATATAGCACATCTGGAAGCCACCATGTGTTTTGTCGCCAATGAGGGACGACAATATGTGCAAAGCCCTCCTAAGCACGCTCACCGGGCGGCCTTAACTTGGTTGACGGTGCAGGCTGCGGGTAGCATCACTACTTGGACATGCTTCGGGACAAAGTTCTTGGATCGCTTCTCATTGCAGGAGCTCGGAAGATAAGCTGTCACCGTCTGAATAACTTGGTGCGGGCGAAGAATGAAAGCTCGATGAGCTACTTCACCAAGTTTAAGGAAATGGTGGATAAGATAGAGGAAGACCTCGGCTGATAGGGAAGTCGTTAATTGCTTAGAAACGGTATTTCCTCGGCAGACATGGATTATGAACTCACAGTTCGTACGGTAACAACTCGACAGGAGTTGTTTGAGAAGGTGTATAATGTTGCTCTTGCTGAGGAAAGGAAAGAGAAAAAGAATGGTAAAAGCCCCAAGGTAGAAGTCGCCGATGATAAGAAAGACTCCAACAAGAATGGAGGAAATAATAAAAATGGAAAGAACAGGACTAGGGCAACGGAGAAAGTGCCCGAGGCTTTCACTCCCCTTACGGTGAGTCGAACAGAGATTATGAACGCTGTCGAGCTCGCTCCTCCTGTCCCAATGAACCCAGGCAACAAATTTAGAAGGGACAATAGTAAATATTGTGACTACCATAAGGACACTGGTCATCTCACAGAAGATTGTTTGGGTTTGAAGCGCATAATACAAAGAATGGTCGACCAGGGGAGACTTGAGGCTTACGTGAAAAGGACTCAAACTGGTGGAGGCGAGCAGCCAGCAGGCGGACAGCAGGGACCTAGGCAACCTAGATTGAACCTGGGGGTCATTACAGAGCAAGCAAGCAACACGGCCATCAAGCACAAGATCTTCCAACTCAATAAAGCCCCACATGTGCCCCCTAGAAGAGAAGTCAGAGATGAGGTGATCAGCTTCTTCCCCCACGAATTGGCTACTAACATGGCAGCTAGAGAGCAAGTTCTCGTCATCCCAGGTCTCATAGACGGATGTACGATGAGCAGACTCTTAGTCGACACGAGGGCCTGCAAGGATATTTTGTTCTACAAAACTTTTAAAGAAATGGGTCTTAATGATGAGCAGTTGGAGAGATATGATGGTAGGTTGGAGGGCTTCACCAATCATCGAGTTGATGCAAAGGCAAGATAGAGCTCGACGTCGACCCAGAGGCCCCTGACACCCCCTCGGGATCGTATCAAAGGTACAATTTATAGTAATTGATGTAAATAGTGACTATGCCGCTATACTTGGTATCCCAGTCGGTCGCTCTTGGAATGGTGGCATCGATCCCTCATCGGCGAGTCAAGTTCCCTACACCCATTTGGAGTAGGGTGTGTACAAGGTACGGCTCGAGCCTACCTTGATCATGTTCTCGAGAGAAAGAAAAGAAAAGGGAGTTAGAAATCGAGGCCGCAGACGGTTATTTAAAGTTGTCTCAATCGGTCACCAAAACTACCGGGTGTCAACAATCACCGACGTGGAAGAGTCGACCTATCGCTCAAATGACGAGGTCATGCTTGAGTCGACACGTCACTCTAACACCACCTGAGGTCGATTCGGATGTAGTTATGGTCGACCAAGTCATCATAGGCAACCTATGCCTCCCGGCTCGACAATAACTCGGGGCCGCCACCACCACCGGCGAGGTTGCGAGACAAGTTAGATGATATGATAGCGAGAAGAAGCTCCACACGAGGGCCGAGGAGAGACAAAGGGTCAAGGAGATAATCATTGAGACTCTACAATTCGGGGATGGACCCGAGCTAGAAGGCTGTGGATGAGCTAGAGTCGATGTCACCAACCTTTCATACCCGACCAAAAAATTCGGATTGGGAAGCGGCTATCGGTTGAGGAGCGAGCAGAAATCATCGAGCTACTCAAGGAAAGTAATGATGTCTTCGCATGGAGGGTAGAAGACATGAGGGCATCAAGGAGGAGGTCGCTGTTCACAGAGCGGAAGTCGGCCGACCATAAAGCCTAGACCCCAAAATTGAGAAGCTTTGCTCGCGACAAGGAAGAGGCCATAAAAGCTGAGGTACAAAAACTTTTGAATGCGGGGATAATCAAAGAGGCCACTCATACAACGTGGTTGGCCAACGTGGTCATGGTGAAGAAATCAAATGGCAAATGGCGGATGTGTGTCGACTTCACCACTCTCAATCTTGCTTGCCCTAAGGACGGCTATCCCCTTCCTAGAATCGACAAGCTAGTCGATTCCATTCTTGGTCACTCGACCCTCGGCTTCCTCGACGCTTACTCGGGTTACCACGAGATTAAGATGCATGAGGACGACATAATCAAGACGGCATTTCAAGCGGTGGAGGCATCTCTTTCTACAACATGATGCCATTTGGATTGAAGAATGCGGGGGCAACTTATCGAAGGATGGTGAACAAAGTCTTTGCTTCTCAAATTGGCCGAAACATGGAGGCCTACGTCGGCGATATGGTCATCAAAAACAAAGGCCCCGGACGTCACGTGGTCGACCTAAGGGAAACGTTCGCCAATTTAAGAGCAAACGACATGAAGCTCAACCCTAGCAAGTGTGTATTTGGTGTAGGCTTTGGAAAGTTCCTTGGGTTCATGGTATCTCAACGGGGTATAGAAGCTAATCCCGAGAAAAAATCAAGGCTTTAGTCGACATGAAGGCTCCCACCGGTGTCGAAAGAGATGCGGCGACTTAATGGAAGGGTAGCGGCGCTTGGTCACTTTATATCAAAGTCAGCAGAGAGATCTCTTCCCTTCTTCAAAGCATTGAGAGGGACGAAAAGTTTTGAGTGGACGACCGAATGCCATTCGTCGTTCCAACAGCTAAAGGATTACCTCGCTACTCCACCTCTGCTGAGTAGCCCGACCACTGGGGAAACTTTATTTGTATATCTATACGTAGGAGATAGGTCGGTGGCGCGGTCCACGGTTAGAGAGGATGAAAGTCGGCGAAACCGGTATACTACATCGCAGGCCCTATCAGATGTGGAGAGCCGATACTACAATGCTGAGAAGGTCGCTTATGCTCTAGTAGTGGCTTCAAGGAAGTTGCGAGCTTATTTTCTAGCTCATCCAATTGTGGTTCTTACTAATGCTCCTTTAAGGAAGATATTGCACAAGCCAGAGAGTTCGGGTCGGCTACTCGATTGGTCAATTGCCCTTCGGGAATTTGATATTGAGTATCGACCTCGAAAAGCGTGAAGGCTCAAGCTCTAGCGGACTTCTTGGTCGAGCTTACGTTCACCAAGGAGGACAACGAGCAGCGAGTTCCAAAGGAAAAGGCTAAAGGGAAAGAGCCTGAGTCACAGTCGCTATTAGCCTACCCGACGATTGTTGGAAGGTATATTCGAGATGGGTCGACAACCAAAAACGTTAGTGGAGGCTGGAATTGTCTTGGTCGAGCCGAGAATGCAGGAGCTGTGTATGAGGAATCACTGAGGTTCAAATTCGATGCTTCCAACAACCGGGCCGAATATGAAGCTTTGATAGCGGCTATAGAATACGCCAAGTGTTTTGGAGCGACTAAGATCATGGCCTCTTGTGATTCACGGTGATAGTCAACCGAGTCGAGGCGAGTACGAGGTGCTTAGTGCCACACCGATCAAATCTTTGCGACTTGGTGAAAGGAGCTGATAAAAGATTTGGAATTGCAGGAGATTCAGAGAATAGGACGAGAAGACAATGAGCTAGCTGACCTCCTCTCGAAACTAGCCACTTCGGATGAATCACATGATGAACCTATCTCGTTCCTCGAAAGTCCAGCCTATGAAAGAGTAAAAATCCAATGCATAGATGATCCCTCAAGAAATTGGACTCGGGAGAAGTGTTGGATCGAGGAAATGAAGGCATACATAGAAAGTGGAGAGCTGCCGGATGACGAGAAGAAGGCTCGAGCTATCAAAAAGAAAGCTCCAAGGTATGTCATTCAAGGAGGCGACCTGTTCAGAAGATCTTATACTCGACCATTACTAAAGTGCATCCACCCTCAAGAGGTCGCCCTATTGATACACGAAGTGCATAGTGGAATTTGTGGTGGACACCGGGGGCCGGGACTCTTGGCGACAAGTTAATAACTTTGGGGTACTACGGCACATGAGAGGCGACACTCACAACTTTGTTCGGCAATGTGATCAATGCCAAAGGTTTGCCAACCTTCCTCATGTGCCTACAATGAGCGAGACTCCTGTGATCGCAGCTTGGCCATTTGACATGTGGGGCGTCGACCTGATTGGACCCTTCCCTCCCGCCCGAGGAAACTGCAAGTATGTGATCGTCGCCATAGATTACTTCACTAAATGGGTTGAGGCCAAACCATTAGCTCGCATCACAGAGGAAAATGCTATCAACTTTATTCATGACTTCATTTGGTGTCGGTTTGGTTTTCCTCGTGCTATAGTGTCCGACAATGGTTTACAGTTCTCCCAAACCTTCGAAGCAGAAATGAATCGAGTAGGGATCAAACATTGGAAATCATCTGTCGCCTATCCTCAAGGAAATGGACAAGCTGAAGCAGCAAATAAACTTGTTCTATCTTCACTCAAGACAGGGCTCGTAGGTCGACGAAATAATTGGTTGGACGAACTTCCCCTTGCTCTTTAGGCAGTTCGTACAACCACTCGGGGGCCTACGGGAGAAACCCCTTTCGCTCTCACTTACGGATCAGAGGCCATGGCACCTGCTGAGCTCAGATTCCCTACTGCTAGAATGACCTTCTTTGATCAAGAGCAGAATGATACCAACAGGTTGATCGACTTAGACCTGATCGACGAGAAGCGAGAAACAGCCTACCTCCGAATGGTCAACTACAAGCAGCGAACTAAAAGTTATCACGACAAGAAGGTCAAGGCAAGGTCGTTTCAAGTTGGAGATTATGTATTGAGAAAGATTGAGGCAACGGGTAGAAGGACCCAGCAGAACAAGCTATCTCCTAACTGGGAAGGTCCATATGTAGTCACTCGAGTCGTCAAGGAAGGCACCTACATGATAGCTCACCCTGGAGGTGACGAGTTGAAACATCCTTGGCATGCTACTCACCTCATCAAATACTACTTTTAGTTTTCAGTTTCCAAGTTCAAGTTTGTGGTAGTTCTAGTGTCAAATTGATGTAAGCATGTTCTATACTTCAATGAAAAGCGCAGTTCATTCCATCAAGCATAGTGTTACAATAACCCCAACAAGCTCGACTCTTAGTCAGCTTCGTTTTAACAAGCTCGATTCTTAATCAGCTTTGTTCAATTAACAAAGTCCGACTCTTAGTCGACTTCGTTCTAACAAACTCGACTCTTAGTCAGTTTGTTCTAATTAGCTCGATTCTTAATCAGCTTTGTTCAATTAACAAAGTCCGACTCTTAGTCGACTTCGTTCTAACAAACTCGACTCTTAGTCAGTTTGTTCTAATTAGCTCGATTCTTAATCAGCTTTGTTCAATTAACAAGTCCGACTCTTAGTCGACTTCGTTCTAACAAACTCGACTCTTAGTCAGTTTGTTCTAATTAGCTCGATTCTTAATCAGCTTTATCCATTTGACAGGTCCGACTCTTAGTCGACTTCGTTCTAACTAACTCGACTCTTAGTCAGTTTGTTCTAATTAGCTAGACCCTAGGTCAGCTTCAATAGTGTGAGCAGGTTCGACTCATAGTCAATCTCATTCACAAAAAAAATTAAGCAAGTCTGAGGTCGACTAAATAAATAAAGATCAAGTCACCTCTAGGCTCAAGTTCACTCATTCATCCTATCTGTATCTAGCTCGACGTTTACTTTAAAAAGCATACAACATGCAATAAATAAAGTCAGCTATGATAGAGATAAGTCTCCCAAAACGGGCTAAGACTTAGACAAAATTAACTTACAAAAATATTTTGCCTCCCAAAAAACTGGGCCAAGGCATTCGGATAATGTTAGAGCAAAAAACAAAAAATGTTGTTTGGGACTTGTTCATTACAAATTCAACTAAACAATTCAAGAGTCCTGGCCGACATCAGTTTGGTCGTCGATGCTTGACTCGACCCTCCCCATCTCCTTGTTCTTTGAGGCCAATGGGTTTTGCCGACTACGAATAAACCTGTTCATCTGCTGTCTCCATAGCTTCAGCATCATCCAACTCTTGCAGAACCACATCAAAATTTCTATCAACAATAGGGGGAGCTTCCCACTTCTCACAATTATCTTCTTCATCTTCCTGGGCAATAAAGGCCAAGTCGTTCTCGAGATAGGGAACAAGCGAATGACCTTGGCGAGCTGCCATGTCGTACTGGGACTCAGAAAACCAACGAGCTAATTGCTCGATGGTAGCTATGGCGAGGATCCACCAGTGCTCGACGGGCCATGTGCCTCTTGCCGACCTCAAGAAAGTCTTGTGCCTTGGCCACAATAGCATTGTAGTATTCATCCCCCTCCTTGAACTTTTCAACTGCAGCTTCAGCAGCGTCCTTAGCAGCTTTCTCAACAGCAGTCTGGAGATCTTTCTGACCTTTCTCTCGCTCAAGTCGATGCTCTTCATGCAGCCCGAGTAAGAAGTCATCCTTCTCCTTCAGAAGCTTGTTAATCGTGGCCAGCTCAGTCTTGGCCTTCTCCAGTTCCTTCTTCTCAGCATCCTTCTCCGTCTCCACTTCCTTGAGCTTGGATTCTGTAGCTTCGAGGTCGGACAGGGCCTTTGTCTTCACCATCTCATTAGCTTCATATGAGTTGTCCAGATCATTGTACTTCTCCTTCAAATCCGCAAGCTCTTTAGCCTTTTTGGAATAATCTTGAAGGGCTTGCCTCTCCCTCTCAATGGAGGCCCTCCAAGAGCTCTTGACCTGCTCAATCATGGTAAGATTCTGCATTCCAAAGAAAACAAAGAAGTGTTAGCTCGAAATTCAAGATTGATCGAGTAAAGGAGTAAGCGACTAAAATAAAAGAGAAAGTGAGAAGTTACCTCGCAATGAGCCAGCCCAGACCGAGCTGAGAATTCTTCAGGTGTTATGCCCTTATCAGCAAAGTGAGCTAGCAGACCCACATCCACAGCTCTTCTCACGATCACCTGACCCAAGTTCATATCTGGGTAGCGGCGACTCAGGCAATTGACTCCTTCGAGAGGAGGGACATCACTTAACCTCTGCATCATGTCTTCAATAGATTCTTGGTTGGGGCGAGAAGAAGCTGGAGGAGGTAGAGGTAGTTGGCTCGAAGGGACTGACTTCCCTTTCTCAGAGCGCAGCCTCTTTCTCGAATTCAAAGGCTGATCATCTGCATCGACCTCCATGTTGTCATCCTCAACAATCACAACGTCTAAGGGACTAGCCCCTGTCGTCTCAGCCCCTGAAGTCGCAGCATCAACCTCCTGGATTGGGTCGGAGTTTAGACTTGCTCTAGCCGACTTGGTGGACTCGTCACCCCCATCAGTAGTGTCCATGGACTGGGTACCACTCAAAGAAAGGGTCATCTTCTTCAATCCCCTCCATTGGCACCATCCCAATGTTATCCTTGGGCAGCAATTTGGTCCTCAACGTGGCTTCCCTCTGTCTATGAGCTCGAGCATTAGCAGCTCCATGAGCTTTTCTAGCTTTCTTCTTATCAGAGACGCCCACGATGCGACCCATGTTTGCTTCTTGGTCGGGTGTTAGAACTACAACAAAATCAAAACAACAAAGTGTTAGATCGACATACGAAAGTTCTACATACGAGCACAAGTTCTATGTACGAGCAAACTATGTACGACTCAATTATCTTATACGCGAGCTAACAAATGACGAGCTAAGAAAGGGACACAATACAAATGATCTATTATGTTGTCAGACCGACAAGCAGGCAATAGACGAGTAAAGGGTTGCAGAACGAGATCTTACCACCGGCGTGCTCCCCGTTATCCTTGCGGTAGTTTTACGTCTTCTTGCAACGCCGACACAAATTTCCAAACCTCCCCAGGGAATGAGTAACCCAGTCAGGATATACTTGTCCTCTCGACACAGGGATAAGGGGCTCTACCACTTCATCTCCGGACATCATCCCGGCTGGATGAAATTATACTTGGTGGTGAGCAGACTCTCCCAGCTGATGGGTCTTCTCTCAACTAATCGACATAAAGCCCTATACAAGTTAAGATGCCAGGTTGGCTCCCAATAGTTCCCCTCATCTATGGCTTCTGTTTCATCATTGGGCAATGGGAATTCCCATCCTAATCTACTCTCTACCACAACAACATGCGAGTTCCAGCCACTATGTTTACTTGGGAGGTTGGTGAAGAGCTTGGGAGATTTAGGTTTAGAGGGAGTGCGATGCTCAGGTCCTCTCCACTATACTTTATACTGAAAAATTCTTTGAACACTCTCATACAAGGTTCATACCCTAGGAATCTGCACACCATAGCAAAGCACACAAGGACCCTACAAGTATTGGCTTCGAGCTGAAGGGGAAGAGCATTGGCACATTCTAAAAACTCATTTACAAAGGGATCAAGAGGCAACCTGAGGCCAGCTACGAATTGACCATAGAAGAAGGCTACCCTAGTGGCATCCTTAGTGAATGACGACCTGAACAATTTCATAAACTCCTTCTGAGTATAAATGGTCACCCTATAATCTTCCTTACTTACCTCACAGAAATCCCAAATCATGCTATACCTAGAGGGCAGGTTCTTCTTTCCACGTAATGGCCCTTGAGGAACATAACCCCTCTCATTCTTTCCTGGCACGGCTGTATCATCAAACGCGTCAACGATTCTGGGACCAGAGGAATATCTGTACAAGAAGAAGGAGAAACAGGGGAGTCAGGCCTATGAATAATTTCAGTCGACCTATTTAAGGGCGACCTAGACTCCCCTGGAAAGCCTATCCTATTCCTAAGGAAGGAGGGTTTGAGGACATCCCTAACATAGAACAAAGTAATATGGTCGAGCAGTTCATGGAATAGATGGAAGGTGACGATATTTGAATCATCAACTACCAGGTTTTCAACGTCCCCTACAATGGGCAAACCTATCTCACTAAAATTTAATTCCCACTTGGTTAAAATGGAGGCACATTCATCCAAAGACAGTTCTCTCCACTCACCGTTCACATTCTTGTAAACCCTACGGTTAACAGTGCAGTACCCATACCAAGCTCCTGGCTCGCTACTAAAGGTTCTAGCCATGGCAGAAATCAAAGATAGAACAGAAATTAAAACCCTAAAGAAAGAAGGGGAGAGAAATACCTTTGCAAAGGTCGGAGTAGGAAGCTGTTGCTGAAGACGGAAGCCCAATTTAACTCAACTGCTTCTTCGCTATTTTCGCCGGAGATTCTCAGAGCTTGAAAACGGTAAAAGTTCTAAACAGAGAAGGAATGTGCAATTTATATTTTCCAAGATTGGAAAGGAAAAAAGAAAATTCAAAAAATAATTTCCATATTAATGGCGGAAACGGTTTCCGAGAAGGAGTTCCAAGCGTCAGAATTGCAATCATTACTAGAACCGGCGCTCCTTCATCTCCTACCGTTCATCGCCAACGATCAGGATGGTGCCACGTCATCAAAAGTCGACTATACCTCAGAACGAGTATCGACCTGCGAGTAAAATAGTTCTCATCAAAAATCTTCTTAACTTCCAAGTCGACAAAGTCCACTCGAAAGTTGGGGGCCACTGAACATACCAAAAGTGTCAAGATGGGCTAAGCAAGTAAAGCCCAATCACAGATAGCATGGGCACCCACATTCTCAAATAAGACCGATCCAATCAGAACAAGGCCCAAGGCCCATCTCGTACATCAGTCGACTAAGCCTATGGTTCGACCTACCAGGCCCCGACCTAACTTAGTCCGACCTCGTGATCCATACTACAATTCGGGTACGAATCATGCTCTACCCGACAGTCAGGTCGACCATTCCACAAATGGCGACCTCGACCTAAATTAACAAGTGACGACTTGATACTTGCAGGCGTATTCGGTTGAACTATTCTCATAACCACATCCCTACAAATCAGGGGACCGTTATAGACACGTTCCCATTATCAATAACCGCCGCTACAATCACGGAGCACATGTCGCCTTCCCAAAAATACATCATTCTTGTCTATAAATACTTCATCACTACCAAACGGTAAAAGGTAACTGCCATTTTGTATTCTGAGTTCATTATTCAATACATTTTGAGCTATAATACACTGTTATCTTACTCTCACGCCCGAGTGTTTTCGCCGGAGACACATCCGGCTAGTCGTGGGTTCTGATTTCAGGTCAAGGAGCCAGGTGACTAATCTTGCCACGTGGAGGATTATTGATAAGCACAATTCCTGCAGCATCAATTTAATTTGATACTTTATTAATTAATTTAACAAAGAATATTCAAAAATTATAAATGTGCTTTTTGATGTATGATTTAAATTATGATGGTTAGAGATTGTGGTAGATATTTGATGCAAAATTAGGATTTTTTTTTCAAATAATTCCCTTTTGAATCCATATATACCAGAATGACACTAGGAAAAATTTATGTACCAAAATGACCACTTTGAGAGAAATCGACATTGGTAGTGCCGTTTTTGGTTTGAAGTCGGCATTGCCAATGCCGACTTTAGGCCATTTTTGAAACCCAATTAAAAAAAAAAAAAACCCTAAAGTCGGCATTGCCAATGCCGACTTTTGGCCCTTTTTTTTTTTTTTCAAATTGGGTTGTGCACAAACATACACATGCAGCAAGACGATTACTGCTGCAATGCTAGCCGTAAATTTTGATGCCCTGGGCTGCTGAATGCACCACTGAAAGAGAAATTGAGGCGTATAGGGGAGAGAAGTAATCCTCACATTTTTAGATGCTCTGATTTAGATACTCAGTTTTAAAATCATGTAGAAACCCACTCAAGAAAAATTATCACTGGAGTGCACATATATTCTGAGGGAGGGCAGGATCTAACCCATAAAGTTCGGTCTTCAATGAATTAGAAAAGGAGATAAATGTGCTCGACAAAGAATAAATTAACCATTGGCAAATCACTTGTAACCATAGCGAGGAGGACAAAAAATAGTTCCATGTACAGACGGGATTATAGAGCATCGTCTGTAACAAGTTTGAATGCATGAAACAAACACAACTTACTTCTATTTTAGCCAGCAGGCTTGGCAAGTAAAAGGGCATTCATAAATTTGAGAAACCCAATTTGAAAAAAAAAAAAAAAAAAAGCCACAAGTCGGCGTTGCCAATCTGCTTTAGGGCTTTAAATTGGGTTTCAAAAATGGCCTAAAGTCGGCATTGGCAATGCCGACTTCAAACCAAAAACGGCACTACCAATGCCGATTTCTCTTAAAGTGGTCATTTTGGTACATAAATTTTTCTTAGTGTTATTCTGGTATATATGGATTCAAAAGGAAATTATTTGAAAAAAAATTCCAAAATTAGTACTATTCTTTGCACCAAATCATTTTGGAAATAGTCTAGTAGTGAGATGTTTTAGCACGGAGGATTTGAGACTCACTAGCATAGTTATAGGGTTAATTACAATGCCCAATCTCTAGGTTTGAAAAATATTATTGCCGCTGAAATTTGGCTCTGTCCTTGTTTCAGGTATATTTAAATAAAATCTGTTTTATTCTTAAATTTCTTCGCTATATTTCAAAAAATGCAAACTACAAAGCTCAAATATTAAAATCAATCATTGTATAAAATGAGGGGTAAAATAGTTACTCCCTTCGTGAATTCTATATACAAGGCATGTTATATACAAGGCACCAATAATTCCCAAACTACCCTTCGTCTGTCGTGCTCGAAAGGACGACAAGAAGCCTTCATGTCGTGTACTTTTACACGACATAAACTAATTGGGTTAAATAATAGGTCGTATGAAATTATACGAAATTTAAATTTACTCTGTCATTAATTTCGTACACAACAACACGATATAATGTACTAAAATCGTGTATATCCATACGACATATCATAATGAAGGTGTTCTTCGATGATTTGCGACACGATGTTAATGATACGCATATTCTATGTTATATTATTGAATTGTGTTGTTAATTGAGCAAAATTTATACACTTATACATGACAAGGAACAAACGTCATATTGGATCATACAATATCATATAACCTATCACATTTAAGTGATACCACTTTATTTATTTGGAGAAAACTCATGTAGATGAAAAACACTTTAAATGTCATTTAGAATGTAGAAAAAAATTAAAAAAAAATAAACGAGGTAGTCGTATACCATTTTTGGCAAGATCGGGACACGTAAAACCCTAAAAACCCTAAATAATGGCAAATATTTGTAACTCCAATCTCCATTTGGATTTTGAGGAAAGTGATGTAGATGAAAAACACTTTAAATGTCATCTAGAATGTAGAAAAAAATTAAAAAAAAATAAACGAGGTAGCCGTATACCATTTTTGGCAAGATCGGGACACGTAAAACCCTAAAAACCATAAATAATGGCAAATATTTCTAATTCAATCTCCATTTGGATTTTGAGGAAAGTGATGTAGATGAAAAACACTTTAAATGTCATTTAGAATGTATAAAAAAATTAAAAATAAATAAATGAGGTAGCCGTATACCATTTTTGGCAAGATCGGGACACATAAAACCCTAAAAACCCTAAATAATGGCACATATTTGTAACTCAATCTCCATTTGGATTTTGAGGAAACTCATGTAGATGAAAAACACTTTAAATGTCATTTAGAATGTAGAAAAAAATTAAAAAAATAAACGAGGTAGCCGTATACCATTTTTGGCAAGATCGGGACACGTAAAACCCTAAAACCCTAAATAATGGCAAATATTTCTAATTCAATCTCCATTTGGATTTTGAGGAAAGTGATGTAGATGAAAACACTTTAAATGTCATTTAGAATGTATAAAAAAATTAAAAATAAATAAATGAGGTAGCCGTATACCATTTTTTATTTTATTATATGTTGTGTCGTGTCTAAATACACGATATTTATCGAGGAATTTCGTATGAACAATACACGAAAGTAATCGTGTGCATCTCGTGTATTGTTCATACGATATAATTACTGTAAACAAATACTATATCGTGTTTGTATACACGATATGTACCTATAGTATCTCGTGTATATACACACGAGATACACCCCGAAACCCTACATCAAAAACGATATTCACGCAGACAACGCCCAACAGAGAAACACCGCGTCGCCGTACTCCCATGCAGCCGTGACACCATTGTCCTATTCTTAACACCCATAAATTTATGCCCATTATTTTCATTAATTCTCATATCATATAACACCATAGTATGGATTCTCCACAACATTCTCCAAGTTTTTATGATCATATTGATCTTGAGCTTGTGGAATATATTTTTGAAGAAGAAGGTTTGCCACCAAATTCTCCACATCAAAATCAAAATCCAAGCAAAGAATGAAGTAAGTTTTTAAAGTTATATTTGGTGTTTTGATCAAAGTCGCAATAAAATCCAATCTTGAAACGAAATTGTTTTTCAAGATTGGATTTTTAAATTCCGATATTACTCTATTTCGTGTTATATTATACGAGTTTTATGCTATTTGTCGTGTTTTTATACACGAGTTATGGTGTATTATCTCGTATTGTATGACACGAGATAAATGGGTTTAAGTCGGGTACATTTACACGAGATGTTCCAGAACATCTCGTATAATGCTACACGAAATGTCATACAAATTCGTTGCTTATCAGGCAATTTTCTAATTGATGTCAGTAGGGACCGGATGTCACTGATCAATTCGATACATCCCTATTATTTTCAAATAGGGATGATCTTGTTAATCACGTACGGGATATCGCGCCCGTCAAAATATAACCCTTTCTATAGTGGATTCGAGGAAGACAAGTGGCAAGATCCTAGGCTACGCGAAGATTGTATGCCATTTTGGTGGCAAGTACAGTCCGGAAAAACTAAAGATGCGAGGTTGACTAGCACGAAGAAGATTGGGTGCAATTTTGAAATCCGGGCCAAAGATAGGGGTGATGGGGTATGGGGTTACGTTGTGAAGCATGGTTCTCATAATCACGACTTTCCAACGTATCCCGAAGGTCATCCGTTGGGTAAATTGACTAGTTCGAATATGAGGAGGCGTGTAGCGCAAGTCGGCCTTCTGCGTCCAAATAACATTCTAACAATGTTAAAGAGGAAGGATGAGAAGAACGTGAGTACTCCGAAACACGTCCACAATGCCCTCACAAAATGCAAGTCACAAGAACGACAAGGGAGATCCTCGCTTCAACAGTTCATAAAAGCACTCGAGGATAAGAAATATACCTTCTTCATGAGGAAAGCTAACGAGAGTGACATGATCGGTGACATATTCTTCTCTCACCCACGAGCATCGGATATGCTTAACTGTTTTCCATATGTAGTACAAGGTAAATTTTTGATTTTTTTGAATCTGTTTTTTGACTCTGTTTTCCACAAGTCGTATGCATTTTTTTGAATTGCAATTTTATTCATTTCTAACTTTATTTTTTTTTATTGATACAAGGTGACTGCACTTACAACACCAACTGCTATGGAATGGCATTACTTGAGATTATAGGATTTACTTCAACGGGGAAGAATTTCACAATTGCCTATGCGTTCCTCCAAAATGAGAAGACTGATAATTACACGTGGGCACTCAAGAATTTGCAAAGTCTTTTTCACACTCTTCCCCACATGCCAACCGTTTTCTTAATCGATCGTGACTTGGCTTTCATTAATGCCGCCCAAATGGTATTTCCCGAGACCGCACACCATTTGTGTCGAAGGCATATCGAAGTCAATGTTAAAAAGAGAGCGTTGGCTAAAACCGGTAGCAAATGAAGTTTGCACTATCATTCATGAGGAGATTTAATAAAGCAATATCAGCCGCTACTCGCGAAGAGTGGGACACCCGTTGGCAATCGTTTTGCGATCATTTCGCATCTTATCCCGATTTATTGACCTACCTCCGCGAGACTTGGATTGCTCCATACTCTACGAATATTTTGTCGATGCACACAGATCGCCATCGCACTTCGGAACCCACACCACGAACAGGCGAGAGTGAGCATAACAGGTTGAAGAAGGCCTTGGGGAGTGCTTCTTCTACTTTTGACACATTATTCAAAAAGGCTCATGAGATTATGGAAATCCAAATAACAACAATCAAAGCTACTATGGAGCAATCAAAGAGTAGAATTCCAAATGATATGAAGACATGTGATCTCGTATCAAGACATATTGGGTCGAGTGTCAAAGACAGCTTTTGGACATCATCAAAGAAGAGCGGAGTCGTTGTGGGGATAATGTCATGGATCCTTCAGCTGTGGGTGTTACCTGAGGCGAACACATGGACTTCCATGTAGTCACGAGATTGCATGCATACAAAACTCTGGGGGCCGGATTGAGTTGTCCTCGATTCATGATTTTTGGAAGAAGTTGGACATTGAAGTAGAAATACTGTCCCACTTGGACCTGATTTTGAAGTTGTGTTGAATGAACTGCGTAACGCACTGGACTCGTAAAGAGAAGGTTATTTCAAACGATAAATGAAGGGTTACATCCACAAACCGTGAGATGCTTCGAGCCGGATCATATTTCAAAGGCAAATAAACCCCTGACCACCGGTTGTAGAGTACCGTCGATTGGGAGCGTACCGACAGACATTTTGGAGTCCCTACTACACCACCCTCCACTAGCGGCAGTCTAGATCTTCATTTATTGCATCAACCCAATCAGGTTTGATGTCGAGATCGCCTTCAAACACTACACCATCTAGCCCTTCCACTCCTACATCTCTTCCACCACTAGCCGCTTCAGTCGTGGGAGAGGTCGAGGTCGAAGTCGAGGTCGAGGCTCGGGGACGGGGGACGGGGACGGGGCGGGGTCGTGGAAATGGACAAGTCAATGATATACATACTTCGTCCATAGGATGTTGCTTACCCCTCTCATTGTCCCATTTATTGATGGCTTCACAGTATGTGATGGGTGATGGAAATTGTGGATATAGAGCAAGAGTGGGCCGCAAATATACGGAATGTAGGAGATGTGGCAAAGAGTGCGCTCAGATTGTGCCAAGGAGCTGCTTCATCGCCGCGAGCTTTATGAGAGAGTTATGCCTTGGCGAGATATGGACGAGCTCTATAGTCGCATTACTCACTATGCCTCCCCTTGTACGGAATATTATTGGTTGATACTCCCAGAGATAGGGCACATCATAGCCACGGTGTATAATGTGGTGTTTGTCTCGTACTCGCAAACCGCTGGCTTCACATGCCTACCAGCCGATCGGTACCACAAGGAACAGACCACCCACGTACACACTTCAGTGTTGGGACATGTGGGAAACCATTTTATATTGGTATGATACTTTAATGCGTTATATTTAACTATCTTATTTAAATTTGTTACATTTAACTATATTTTCTAAATTTGTTATATTTGACTATTTTATTACTTTTGCAGCTGCACATGTCGGATAGTGATTACCCGATACCATCGCAGCACTATATTGGGGGAGAAACGTGATCCAAGCGCAAGTAACCTGATCATGCCATACAGAACTCGGATAGAAACATTCAACCGACTCTCAATTATGGCGAACGAAGCACGAATTGCAGAAAATAGGCCATAGTTTATGTGTATAGCGTATTGATTATTTTTTGTATGAAGTTTTGGAATATGTTTGGAATATGTTTGGGATATGTTTGGGATATGTTCATTTTGGTTGTTTATGTTTTGGAATATGTTTGGGATATGTTCATTTTGGTTTGTAAATATTGTTGGTATTTGTTTCATTTGTGTTTCGTAAGATGTTGCTCTCAGACTACCATATCGTGTGCTTATACACGATATGTCATATATAACTCGTATATATATACACGACTTATTTCATTTTTGTCGTATGAAAATTACACGAAATACAATAACTACCCAGTAATGTATCTCGTGTGTATTTATACGAGATAAAAGAAAACATGTCGTGTGTATATATACGAGATGAGCAAAATCATTTCGTATATAAGCACACGAAATGTCATTCTCGAGAGCAACAAACTCGAAACACAAACTGAAACAAATACCAACAATATTTACAAACCAAAATGAACATATCCCAAACATGTTCCAAAACATAAACAACCAAAATGAACATATCCCAAACATATCCCAAACATATTCCAAACATATTCCAAAAACAAACATTGTATCCAAAATTTACATATTCTCAAACATATTCCAAAACAAACATTATCCAAAATTTACATATTCTCAAACATATTCCAAAACAAACATTGTATCCAAAATTTACAAACCAACATAAACAACCAAAATGAACATAATAATCATGAAGCGTCTCCGACGCCTCAATGGCCCGTCTAATCTTATCTTTGACAGGAGCGCATAAACCGTCATCCGTGAGCAGTGAAACTAGTATGCCTCGTGCCTCTACAATCCTAGGCGGTGGTGGAACGTTAACTAGGGCATCATGATTCGGATTAGTAATCCGAACATGAGTCCTAGCCAGAACCACCGCATATACGTGGAAATAACAGGATCGAGATGTGCTCACTGACGGGCCCCATCTACGCAATGGATCGAAACCCCCAAGCCGTCCTCTAACCAATCCTCCCATACATCATCACGCCTCCATAGGACTTCTTGTACCCCTTTTGACTGCTATCAATGAACAATTTTGGGGAGCAAGATATGGGGTCTGGGGATTTTCTCATTGGATCCCAAACCGGCGTGTAACACGGTCGGGGGCAAATACGCCTCCGTGATATCCTGGAAGCGTATAACCCCACGAAAGTATGAGGCCAGGTAAAAGCGCCCTGCAGGGTGGTGCGCGTAGGGAGTCCAGCCAAACCTAAAAATGAATTTGTTAGACACCGTCAGCGTAAATAATAATTTGTAAAACTTTAAATATAACTAACTCACCCTATCAACCGTCATCGTGTCCGGGGTATGCCGAAACTTCAATAGATGGGGCATATCCCTACCAAATTCGACAAGACGCATTACCCATCTACGAGCCCCTACCGGCCCTCCGTCCATAATCTGTCAATCTCTCTCCGGAAAACCGGAAAGTGCTCGTATATCCAGCCCGCAAATGTATGAAATAAATAAGTTAACAATGTTATAACCATAAATGCATGTTGTAATTATTAAATGATTGTTAAATATTACCTCCAAAAGACTCAAACAACCGCCAATCCGCTTGCATCCGTATCTAGATGCCTTCCCCAACTCCCGGTATAGATATGCCAACCCAGCTGCCCCCGTGATAGAGCCCCCACTGGTCAATATCCACGCACAAACGAAAGGTAGTCGAGGGCATCTTATCTCGAGTCTTGTCCACGAACAGGCGTGGAGCCCAGGAGGAACATGATGTACGTAGCGCGCGCTCATCGTCGATCATGTCTGGAAGGGGACTCAAAGGAACGGCGGAGGCCATCTAAAGAGTAGGTCGTCCCCTTCCGACATGTCTCAAGGCGTGCCCCGATAGCGGCTACGTCGAGGCTCGGAACCGCCTTCCCAACAGGGCCACCACATAACGAACAGTGATGCCTACAAATTGAAAATGAAATAATTAATAAAATTGATAAAATTTATGAAATTTATAAAAAATAGACAACAAACAAGAATATACCTAGGATATGAGTGACGCTACGCATAGTGATCGTCATCTCACCCACGGCATGTGGAAGGTATTAGTCTCGGAGACCACCGTTCCACAAACGCCGTTAGGAGCGCCATGCTAGGCCGGCGAATGGTAGCATCATGAAGAAAATGGAGGCCAGTACCCTCAACACGAGCCCACCAAGCTCTATCATCCTCCCAGAAAGAAGCATTGGGAGAACCCGTTGATTCCAAACAAAAAATTATAATTAATACTCCTTCGTTTCAAGATTCAGATGACATTTCGTATGCCAATACCGAAATGTTGGTGACATTTCGTATGTGTTCATACGAATGGTGACCAACATTTCGTGTATTGGCATACGAAATGTAACCGATGAATCAGGTTACATTTCGTATACCAATACCCGACATGTTGATGACCATTCGTATGGACACATACGAAATATCACCAACATTTCGTATGTTGGCATACGAAATGTCATCTGAATCTTGATAATGTTTTGCAAATGGCTATTTAATAATAAACAAAATCATATACTTACTTATCTAAAATCTGCCGCCTTGTTTGGCGCTTCAACACCGGCTCACAAGTGGCGTTCTCCCATATCTTACGGGCTCGATGATGACCAAACCCGTACAACAACCGAACCTCCTCCGGCCGCCACCGGGTTACTCTTCACCGCCACTCGTCATCCTTGGCCCCTTTCCCCTTTCTCGCCCCGTGCCTCCCGCCTGCGAGGCCTCGCGTATACACTCTCCTCCGCCTCCTCCTCACTAGATAAATGTGCCTCCTCCCGCACGATGCACCTCGGGACATAGTACGTGAAGATGAATCCTCACTAGAATAACTACTCTCTCACTACTATCACTCTCCTCAACCACATCCGGCTCAAAGAATCCACGACATTCTTGTCGTTCTTCTTTTGGACCGTTTGTCCGCCATAGCTGCAGCTCGCTCCTCGGCCTTCCTCTTTCTATTAGAGGCCGTCGCAGTGGTTACGTCCCTACAAAAAATTAAATAAGAGACAGTTAATATTCAAGATTCGGATGACATTTCGTGTGACAATACCCGAAATGCTGGTAACATTTCGTATGTGATCATACGAATGGTGATCACCTTTCGTGTATTGGCATACGAAATGTAAACCGATTCATCGGTTACATTTCGTATGCCAATACACGAAAGGTTGTCACCATTCGTATGAACACATACGAAATGTTACCAACATTTGTGTATTGTCACACGAAATGTAAACCGATGAATCGCTTACATTTCGTATGCCAATACCCGATATGTTGGTAACCGTTCGTATGTGTTCATACGAAAGCACGCCGAAACTGACTTCAAATTTTAGGCACACAAATTCGTATCCGATTCAAACAAAAAACCCAAATTAATGTTACGAAATCGCAATTAGAACCATTTAGGATACGTTTAAACAACATTAAGCATTATATAATCCATTTTAGGCATACATTTGTTGTAGGGTTTTCAAATTGAAATTTTAGGTTAAAATTAATTACTTTCTTTGGAGCGGCGGACTTTCCACCGGTAGGGAGGTTTGTCTTCATCGTCGGCGGTGGTGGTGGCGTCGTTCGTCGAGTGAGAGAGAGAAGAGAAACCGTTTGTTTTTCTTAGGTTTTGGTTTTTGAGAGCGAGAGCGAGAGAGAAGAGAGACCGGCGGATGGCGTTTGAAATGGAGAGGGAGGGGAAGAATTTTTTTTTAAAAGTATTTATATGGGGGCATTTTAGTAATTTCATCGTGCCTTGTATACAAGAAGCCTTGTATATAGTAGTACCCGTCATTAAATTAAATTAATACCATTTTTTTTTCAAATAATAACAAAAATATAGATAAATAGATAAATTGGGCCGCCGGTTCTTGAACTGGTTTTAAGAATGAAAATAATCTCGATTTGGGTCAAAAGTCAGAATCTGCGTAGCCGGCCCGCAATAAGGAATAAATTCAAAGTCCGCATCATGATCTAAACCCTAATATATTTCAATTAAAATAAAAGTCATAAAACACGTGTCAGTTTCACATTGGGCGTCACCTGGACGCCAACACGTGAAAATCGCCACTTTCTAGAAGCTCCTACCGAACCAAACCGACTAAGCAATAATGATTATTATAAGAACCGTCGATCTTACGTTCTCATTCAATCTCATCCGTTCAATGGCAACTGCTTATCTATAAGTAGGTTATTTTCGCGGTAAACCTAACACCGCAGAAATATCGCCGCTATGTCTCCTCCTGGCGATCCTTTTCTCTGTAAATTTCAGATCTGCCTTTTCAGGCCTCTGCAATCGGCTACCGGAGTTTGGATTAACGTCGGATCGGTAAACGATGATATGATTTTGTTGGATCTCGGTTGATTGTTCGCTGTCGCGGTTTATTGGAAGGTCTGATTCGACTTTCCATGGCCGCCGGTTTGTGAGATCTGCTTTCGATCTCTAAGTCTGAAATTTGGATGGTCGTGGATCCATGTCAGGTACAGCTTGTTGATCTATGCCTTTTCTGAAATTTAATTTTTAATTGTTTTCTGTTTAATTAGATTTAGCTCGATTTGCTTTGCTGATTGGCATTTTTCAGTTCTGATTTCATGTACATAGCATTTTGTTTTCATATGTTGTATGATTTGGTGATCTTATGTTTTTCTTGTCTTAATTTTTCAGATTTGCTCTTCAATTTTATTTGAAGCTCGTAATCGCTGGATTGATATGTCTCTTTTGACTCAGTGCTGTTGCGCCTTTTTTTATTTTGAGTTCTGCGGCGATTTCGATGGTGGTAGATCCATGACTCAGGTAAACTTCTTTGAGTTATGTTACTGGTATTGATTTGTATGTTACTTTTTTTATTGCTTGAATATATTTAGTTTCTTGCTTTTCGCGGTTTGAGCTTGCCTTGTCTTGATTTTAGATTTGCGCTTAAGACTCTTAGATACTGGACTGGTCTATCTCGTGGATACGTCACTGTCAGATTGGATTTTCGTATAACAATGGCTCTTGTTCAGGTATTTCAATCTTTAACATTTTGTAGAGATATGTAAGTCTTATCTGAGTTTTTTTTTATTATGAGAAAAGCTACTGCATAAAAGATTGTAGACTGCTGAATGTCTTATTTGTGTTAGGAAATTGTTTTGTTTGATTTTGATTTGAGGTGAACCTTGGACCCTAGCTTGATTCTAGGTATATAATCATTCAAGACTTTGGGATCAATCTTTAACAAAAATACAACTTGTGTTCCAACTCTACAAGTGATTTGTTCTTCTTTCTGGCTGCGCTTGAGCTTTGAAATTATTATTTACTATTGATCTTTTCTATTTTTCTCACCTCTCTTTGGCGATTACATATGCCATTTCATGTTAACCCCCAAATTATTTCGGGTCTAGGTCTTTGTTGTTGTAACGATCTATAAGCCCGAATCTCGACCCTCTACGTAACCATCACACACTGACCCACTAAGCACCTCCCCAATTGGGTTAACTACAACCCATCCCCGTGCTAGCTTGCAAGCTTTAATATTGGGGTTCTGTTTTGATACCATTTGTAACGACCCGAACTCGAAATCCGATCAGATACGTAGGCCACACTGGCCTACTAAGCACCTCCTCATTTGGGTCAATCACATCCCATTTCAGGTCTTCAAAAGTTCAATGGATGATTTAGTGATTAGTAGTAGTGTATGTGTCTTCTATATTGCACACTAAATTCCCACATATTTTCGATGTGGGACATGGGAGGGATATCAAATCTCCCCCGCTCAAACCCTTGCGGGCCCCGATAAGGTCAATCAATAATCAAATCATACCCTCGAGCTAGCTCGCAAGCGTTATGCCGGGGTTCTGCTCTGATATCATTTGTAACGACTCGAGCCCGAAGCTCGACCTGTTACGTAGGCACTGACCCACTAATCAGCTTCTCAATTGGGTTAGCCACAGCCCATCACATGCCTCCAATAGTTCAATTGATGATTTGATGTTTAGTAGTAGTGTATAAGTCTTCTATACTCCCTCCGTCCCATTTCAAGCTTCACTTTTTGCCAAAACGGGTGTTCCGTTAAGTCTCACCTTTCCTAAAATGGCAAAGAATTTTTACTATTCCACTCACTCATTCTCTTTCCTATTTCACTTTTATACTCACAACACTTTTCAAATTTACTATTTTCTCCACTCATTCTCTCTCCTATTTTACTTTTACACTCACAACATTTTCTCCACTTACCTTTTTCCTTAATTTGCGTGCCGACCCAAAATGGTGAAGCATATAATGGGACGGAGGGAGTATATCACACTAAATTTTCACATATTTTTGATGTGAGGTGCGGATATCACAATCTCCCCCTCAAACCTTGCCGATCCTCATGAGAAGGTCAATTAATACCCAGATCGAACCCTCGGGCTAGCTCGCAAGCCTTAAGACCGGGGTTCTGCTCTGCTACCATTTGTAACGACCCGAGCCCGAAGCTCGACCCGTTACGTAGGCACCATACACTGGCACATTAACTAAGCACCTCCTCATTTGGGTACATGCCTCCAAAAGTCCAATGAATGATTTGATGATTAGTAGTAGTGTATGTGCCTTATATATAGCACACTAAATTCCCATATATTTTCGATGTGGGTTGGGGATATCACAGTTGTTGTTACGAAATGTGCATATGTGCCTTGATATATTTCATGGTGTTCCAGCATACTTTGTTGAACTATGTAATTGTATAATCATGTGGGAGCTGGAATATCATGTACAATGATTATGATCTTCCATGAACAGATTTTATTTTGACTCTGCTTGCTTGGTTCATATAGCATCCTTATTTATGTGTTGTCTCAACCTAACTTCAATTATACATTTGGTTTCAGATTGATTGTATCTTCTTGTGGCCGCGGGGCCTTCTTGATGGTCCTTGTGCTATTAATATGACATCAGTGGAAAGTTTGCTTAGTTGTACTGAATGTTGTATATGCAGCTGGATGGAGATCCGAGGCGTAGATTGTGGAAGTTCATGTGTTCAGGTTTGTATGACTCTGTAAAGGTGTCAGGATGAAGGGGTTTACTATTGGGGCCTTTCCCCTAACCCTGTATTTGTTCCACGGCCTTTGCCATGACAGGTGCGCTTGCATGGCAGGTCTACAATCCTAATAAAATGAAGTATTTTTGTTTTGGGGGAGATTGCACGGGATTTTGCCCGGAGTCTCCCTCGTGTGTGTGTGTGTGTGTCTGTGTTTTACATCGGGCACGTGGCTCTCTTTCTCTCTCTCTCTCTCTATAATTTCTCAAAGCTGGCACAATGAACAAACATGGGAACCAACATCCACTAACAACAGGTTTGCAATTTCAAGCTTCATGAATTGCATTCATCCGAAGGTACATATCACTAGTTTCTGCGCTTTTCAGATTTAAATATTCGTACATGATCTAAGGGTACTTGATCAAAGAATTTAGATGTTGCGGTTTCTTCATTTCATGTAATCCCTTGATACTCACATCATCGTGCCATGAAAAAAAAAAGTCCCCAAGTAATTGCTTTATTTTAGTGAAGTTATTATATCCAACTTTGCCAACCAGCATGTTATCGTATGGTCTGACCATCAAGGCTATTTTGTCAAGCTTCATATATAAAGGCTATTTTGTTGGAAAGGAATTCTAAATACTTTTACATGATTTTGACTTCAGAAAGAGGTTTTAAAAATTTTCTCAGAGCCAAACATTTTGGAGTTATCTCACAAATTCAATTTTAGTTTCCAGAACATATATTTTTAGTTGTTGGGCAACTTCTAGAAACATATCATATGAACTATCTCTGAGCAGCTTCTAGAGAACATCATTTTAAACTGACCTATCAATCTTCTGAAGTGAAAACATGATTGTTATGAAGGTTGTAGTCATCTACTGTAACATCAATTACTTTTCTCAATTGGTGAACCCGTTCGCAAACATATTCCACCTTTATCCTTTCAATGTTTAACCGAATAATTCGTGGATCTAAAGGACCATTTTTGGGCATTTTGATAACTTTTACGGTCTCACTTCATATGCAACAGTAACAAATGTGCAAATCCTTACCAATATGAAGTTGCTTTCGTATATCTTAACCACACAGAAAAGCAATTGCCGATTGATGCACATTTTTATGTTGTCAGCTTTATTCTTTCTTTATCCTGTTAATGAATGTCATTAGTGGGTATAAAGGAGCACCTGTTCTTTAGTTCTATGTATTAGCATGAAAGGAGATTATTGTATTGGATTTGATAACTGTATGAGGTTTGCTTGTAGAATACAGTCCTTCGATGATTGTCAAAGATGAGGTGGTTCTTGTTATTTCGACCTCTGCTCGAGTCCATGGGGATCGATTGTCTTTGTAGCTGTTTATTAAAGCCATGAATGTGGTTCTTTGTAAGCTATTGTCTCAAGTGTTCATCAAAGTTGTGGAAGAGTTATTGTTTTGGAGATGTCTCTAAAGTGTTCTTGAAGGGTTTGGAGTTTCTTTGTTCGCTGGAGCTGTTAATCTGATGCTTTCTTCGTGGTGAAGCATGCTGTGGTGGTGGCTTTCCGTGTTATCTCTCTGCTGTGTTAAATTGAAGCTGATGTGCCTATTGGATTTAACCTCTGCATGAGATTCAGCATGGCCAAACTTTCCATGTAGATGGCAGATCTGGTATGAGGTGAAACATAATCTGATTCGAGATGTCTCTGGAACTCTCTGAAGACACCAGTTGGGATAACGAGCTGGTTCAGTGTTTTCCTTGAAGATCTGGTATGCTTCTGTTGTCTGACCTTTGCCATGTCAGGTGCGCTTGCATGGCGGGCCAAATTTTTAATAAAAAGTGTTTTTGTGTTATGAGGGGAGTTCGCATGGGTCTTTCCCAGGTTCTCCCCTCTCGTGTGTTTGTCTTTCGTTATGCTTGGCTATGCGTCACCACATATGCATTCTTAAATTCTCCTCACTACTACCTATTCTCTATCTCCAGCATGGCCCAATTAAATACTCAAAAAGAAAGCATTGACGAGCAAACACATCATGTTCGAAGGTAAATACTCTGCATAAATTAATATGATTCTCATCAGCCTGTGTACATTAATTATCTTATTGCGAGTCAGCTTTAAATTGCATACCGCTCACTCATTAGTATTCCGTTATCTTATCATTATTGATTAACTTGTCTCCCAGCTAACTTTAACTTGTGGTTAAGTTTCTACTTTTGGTGTATGTGATATACCAGACATTTTACTCTGTCATTTTTAATGGAGCATTTTTTGGAGTTGTCCAGCTGATGTAGAATTTTATTTTGCTTCAATTATATTGGATACATATGTTAAGACTTTTTGGATGTTTGTCTTTGGGATTTTGATTTTGTAAAGACTGCATTATATTGGGTTTCCCTTTTTTTGGTTTTATATCCTTTTGGAGTTCTTGGACCGGTATGTTGTTGATGAATATGATAGACGTCTTGAATTCTGATCTCTACTTTTGGGGCTACTTTTGTTGCTTGACTGGGCTCTTTATGCATTCTGGAGTTACATGAAAAGGTGGCTTTCAATCTTGGAACAGGAACCTGAAGATAATCCTTCCTCATCTCTGCATTAGGCTTGGTTCACTGCAGTGTTACAGGTTACTCGTGCTCTTTGCTCTTGACACTCATTCTGCAGAATGGTGAACTGTTCTGAGCTTGTCAAGCTTGATAACGGACTTGGTGAAGAGATCTGGTGCATGGTGACTAGTGCGCTGTATTTGGATGGTCTTCACTGCAGATTGTATGGTGACATATAGAGCATAGCAAAGTTTGGTGATCAGTGCGTGGTTCTACTTCTCGGCTGTGGTACATTGCTCATTTCCATGTGAGGTATCTGAGTTTCTACAAGCTCCATGGAGCTTTGTTTTATATTTCTCTCCATCGCAATCAACAAGGTGATACTCTACTTGGTTTTCATGATTCTGGCATGTCTTTGGTGACTTCATTATATTTTAGTACTTGACTAACATGGTCTTAATTCTGTGTAATATTCTTTTTTTGTCCTGGGAATACTAGGAAATTCAGGCAATATGTTTTGGTCTTTTAGAGTTCAGCTTCAGAGGATCTAAAGCAGTTGTTTAGGCTTTCTAGGGTTCATAGTATTGCATTTCGGAATTGGATGTTATTTCCCAAAACAATGAATTGATTAGAATTGTTAGGGGTTATTACTTTGATAGCAATTTGACAGAGTAGTTTTTATTTTAATTTATATTCTAGGAAGGTATGCCATTGTTCTAACTTCACACAATATGGAGTTTCTCCTGCATACACTCTTGGCTTGAGACGGACATTGATAGTGAAATGTTCCCTGGATAATTTCTTTTTCCTCAAGGGTCAGTGACATTTGGGCTTTTCTTGATAATTTTATCTAGCCATCTTTTTCCGCCTCTCAACCTCCCTCCCCCCCCCCCTCATGACAGTTATTTATTTTCCTTTTATATTCATAAGCTCTATAATTTAACCTTACAGGTGTGGAATTTAGTTTTCTTTGCTGCGTTGAGTATTTGGCCTCTGGCTGTTCGTCCCGTCTCAATTCTGCAGATCATGTTCTTCTCAGGTGCTCGTCTGATGTAACAAAATGCACCTCTATAAGGTCTCAAAACAGATTTCGTAGTTGTTTCAGTTTCTGGATATGAAGTTACATTGGTCTGCTTTCCAACATTTATATGGTTGTCATAAGCCTTGGTTTGCAATTCTTTTCAATATTTTGGAAACAAATTCAGTGATGTAGGATGAACTATTGCTGCCTGTGCTGAGTAGAGAGTTTTTTCAGTTTCTTCAAAAGTGACTGTTTACAATTGGCTATGCACGTGCACCTTAGTTCTTACCTTATAGATTTATTATGCTCTTGGTAAATATGAAATAAATTACTCTTTCTCTATCCCCTGAGAACAAAATGGGCATTCATTTTGCACGTTGGTGCTCTTACCATATTTGCCAAGGTTAATATCTGAAAATGGTTACGGGTGAAATTTTGAAAATGAACAGTTTGAATTTGTAATGTTAACTTTGGTAACTTTATCAAGAAATTGATATTCTTTCAGAAGCATGTTTTTTTTTATTTTGAAAATGAACGAGCATTCTCAAGGAAGAATAGGATGTAGTTGGCTGTTTTCAAGTAATACTGATTGTGGACAAATTGATGTTTGGTGAGACCTCAATAGTACTCCATCCCGAAAAGTTGGTACCACTTTGACTTTATGACATGGTTAACTTAATCTAACTTTGAACATAATCTTGTGAAAATCTAGATATTTTTGTACAATTTCAAAAAATTGTTATTGTTTTACCATTATAAATCATTTAGAATTGTAACAATTTTTAGAATTGTATAGAGATTTTAGATTTTTATAAAACTATGATCAAAATACAATTAAATTGATTATAAAAGTCAAAAAGGGATAAACTTTTCATGACGGAGGGAGGACGGTGGTAAGTATCTTGATGAGTACATTTGTATGTCTAAACTGGTGGGTCTTAAATGGACATGTCTTGATGCTCTGTATAATACATGGTGCAACTGAATCTCCAACTGGGGTCCAAATTAGAATCTTGCAAGGAACCATCTGACTGCTTTTTTCATGTGGTTTGGAAGGATGCAAACAAGGGCGAAGTGAGGACTTCTTTTTTTGATCAAGATCTGTGAGCTCAGTTGGGTAAGAGCGCTCAGGTCCTTGGGCCTGAGAGGTTGGTGGTTCAATTCCACCCAGATCTGTTTACACTTGCTTATATGTCCTGCCCGTTGATTACCGCACCTGCAGCAGTGCAAAACAATGAGAGCTGGAGATCTATGTAATGACCCCCAAAATACTGGCTGCCCAAGGAGGATATGCCGAAGGGGTGTCTGTAATTTTTCCTAAGTTTTTCACTGTGGAGAAATATCGAAGAAAAGGGAATTGATTGATACAGTATGGTATGATATGGGCTTCGAGGCAGCATCAACCGAGCAGCAGCAACCGAGCAGAGGAGGTGCCTGAGCTTGAGGCGGGCGCCTCATGTTATCCCAGGCGGGCGCCTGGCTAGCAGACGGGAACTTCAAAGAAAGGTCAAGCTGTGGCTTGACATTGGCTTGGGTTTGGGCTTAATTTGTTTTATGGGTTTTAGGGTTTTAGCTTATTATTAAATTAGGGTTTTATTTTATATTTCTAGAATCTTCTTATTATTAGTATAAATAACAATCTAGGGTTATTGTATTAGGCAGAATTTTTGATTATTGAATTAAATAAAAGAAAAGAGTGGCTGCGGCTGTTTCTTTGTGAATCTTGGTCCATTCTTGTTCGGTTCATCTCATAACCTTCTTTTTGTCATCATTTGGTATCAGTTGTCTGGACGATTTGATGGCCGAACGAGGGCGTGTAGTTCGTGGAGGAAAAGGTGTTCGTGGTAGGGGCCGTGCGATGATCCTCCTAAGACGATCATCACCGCGAGCGTGATATACGCGATATCGAGATCGACGATCTGAGAAGACAGGTTCAGGTACTTCAACTCCAAGTTCGGAATCGCAGAAATCGTGGGGGGGGGGGGGCACCGCCGATTATGGATTCTGATTCGGATATTTCTTCCGAGAGTGAGGAGCATCACAATGGTGTCGATTCCTTGACCAGAAATCATGATAGGTATGCAACTAACCATTCGAGGGAAGTCGATATGAAGATCGAAACTCCGGATGTCGAAGGTAAGACAAACCCTACTGATTCCTTTGTATTTTGGGTTGATACTGTTGGGTTTAACGAGGGTATTTTTGTCAAATCTTCAAGTCATGAAAATCTTGTCGATTTGTCAAAACCCCCTCGGTTTGATATTCTCTGAAGAGTCGATTGATTCTTGGATGGATACTATTGGTTTTAAAAAAGGTTCTTTGGTCGAATCTTCAAGAGAAGAAAATTTTGTTGATTGGTCCAAACCACCTAGGTATGATATGTGTCATTGTGACGTTTGTCTAGTATCGACAATCGGTATTGTTTATGACAATAACTCACCTGCTGATAAGGAGTCATAGAAAATATTTGATAATCAAGGGGCAACCATGGTGTGAAAGTTTGAAGCAGTTACCATTGATCTTCGGTACACGGATCCATTTGATTCGTATTCTCCCCGTTCTCCTGTTTTGTGTATCGTTCAGAAATTGATTATTGAGAATTTTATCTCAACACAATGGAGCGATTGGATGGATGTCATCACGAAGGCATTGAAGTTTAGAGTCCGTCAAGGGTACAAAATCCCTTTTGCAGATAGAGTTCGAATATTCCGGGTTATCGTAGTGTTCCTATCGAGGGTATTGACTCGAGGACGAGTCTTTTCTAAGGAGGGGAGGATGATACAGTATGGTATGATATGGGCTTCGAGGCAGCATCAACCGAGCAAAGAAAGAAGCTGAGCGTAGGAGGTGCCTGAGCTTGAGGCGGGCGCCTCATGTTATCCCAGGCGGGTGTCTGGCTAGCAGACGGGAACTTCAGCAAAGGCTTTTTCGGGCTTCAGCATTGGCTTGGGTTTGGGCTTAATTTGTTTTATGGGTTTTAGGGTTTTAGCTTATTATTAAATTAGGATTTTATTTTATATTTCTAGAATCTTCTTATTATTAGTATAAATAACAAGCTAGGGTTATTGTATTAGGCAGAGTTTTTGATTATTGAATTAAATAAAAGAAAAGAGTGGTTGCGGCTGTTTCTTTGTGAATCTTGATTCTTTCTTGTTCGGTTCATCTCATAACCTTCTGTTTGTCATCAGATTTGCATCTATTTGTAAATATTCTTTGTAAGTCTCTGTTATGATTATTTTATTTCATGTTATTTGGAAGGGAGTATGCCCATATGTCAAAAAATAAAATAAAATCATAATGTCTCATACGTTTCTTATTATGTTGTAGTATTTATGTTATATTATTTTGTAATATACTGCATCACATGACAGTGTATAATACTGCATAGTTGAATATAATACTGCATAATTAAGAAAATATCATAATGTCTTAAAAGTTTTATAAAATTATAGTCAAATTTCGATTAAGTTAGTTAGACAAGCTTTTTGGCCGGATGGAGTATTATCAAATTAAAAGTAAGGTTCTATAAATCGCTAGGTGGTTGTTAGGTGCCGGAGTCGGGTCTAGCGATTAGAACGTATAGAAAGAATCGAGAATTTAAATTTAATTTATAATAACTTGGTGAATAACTTGATGTGCCTGTGAGATGAAGGAAAATATTGAATCCTCTCAAACTTTTGATTCAATGGTGTTGAAGACGAACATGAAGATTAAGAAGATGAAAATGAAAATGAAGATATACAAATAACTAAGATGAAGATGGAAACTGATTTGAAATTTTTGTTGATAATTTCTGTATTGAGATTGAGATTTCAATAAATCGATTCACGATTTAAGTCTTCAGATTAAGATTAGGGATTCTTTGAAATTTATACCAATAATAAACGAAGTCGTTTTAGAAACAAATATTTTATAAAATAGCAAGACGGACCTGGATAGTAGGCGGTGTCTAGCCCGACTAGTTGGCATGTATAGAACACCTACACAACGTAATCTAGGCCTAAGACGGGTAGTACTATATACAAGGCATGATTTTACAAGGCATGTACAAAATGACCAAAATAGCCTCATATATATACTTAAAAAAAAAAAAAACCCTTCCCTCCCCCATTTCAAACGACGGACTGTTCTCTCTCTCTCATAGCGCCTGTTCTCTCTCTCTCTCTCTCTCAAAACAAACGAACGTCGCTCTCTCTTCTCTCTCTCTCACTCGACGAACGCCGCCATCACCACCACCGCCGGAAAACATGAAGACAAACCTCCCTAAAACCGGTGGAAAGTCCGCCTCCTCTCCCGCCGCTCCAAAAGTAATTATTTTTAACCTAAAATTTCAATTTGAAAACCCAACATTAATTTTATGCCTAAAATGGATTATATAATGCTTAATGTTGTTTAAACGTATCCTAAATGGTTCTAATTGCGATTTTGTAACATTAATTTGGATTTTTTGTTTGAATCGGATACGAATTCGTGTGCCTAAAATTTGAAATTGTCGGCGTGCGTTTCGTATGAACATATACGAATGGTCACAATCATTTCGGGTATTGGCATACGAAATGTAAACTGATGAATCAGTTTACATTTCGTATGCCAATACCCGAAATGATTGTGACCATTCGTATGAACACATACGAAATGTCACCAACATTTCGGGTATTGGCACACGACAAATAGCATAAAACTCGTATAATCTAACACGAAATAGAGTAATATCAGAATTTAAAAATCCAATCTTGAAAAACAATTTCGTTTCAAGATTGGATTTTTATTGCAACTTTGATCAAAACACCAAATATAACTTTAAAAACTTACTTCATTGCTGCTTGGATTTTGATTTTGATGTGGAGAATTTGGTGGCAAACCTTCTTCTTCAAAAATATATTCCACAACCTCAAGATCAATATGATCATAAAAACTTGGAGAATGTTGTGGAGAATCCATACTATGGTGTTAGATGATATGAGAATTAATGAAAATAATGGGTATAAATTTATGGGTGTTAAGACTAGGACAATGGTGTCACAGCTGCATGGGTGTACAGCAGCAACGGTGTTTCTCTGTTGGGCCGTTGTCTGCGTGAATATCGTGTTTGATGTAGGGCTTCAGGGTATATCTCGTGTGTATATACCCGAGATACTATGGTACATATCGTGTATACAAACACGATATAGTATTTGTTTCTGGTAATTATATCGTATGAACAATACACGAGATGCACCCTGATTACTTTCGTGTATTGTTCATACGAAATGTCTTAGTAAATATCGTGTATTTAGACACGGCACACCATATAATAAAATAAAAAATGGTATACGGCTACCTCGTTTATTATTTTTTTTATACATTCTAGATGACATTTAAAGTGTTTTTCATCTACATGAGTTTCCTCAAAATCCAAATGGAGATTAAGTTACAAATATGTGCCATTATTTAGGGTTTTTAGGTTTTATGTGTCCCGATCTTGCCAAAAATGGTATACGGCTACCTCGTTTATTTTTTTTTAATTTTTTTCTACATTCTAAATGACATTTAAAGTGTTTTTCATCTACATGAGTTTCCTCAAAATCCAAATGGAGATTGAGTTACAAATATGTGCCATTATTTAGGGTTTTTAGGGTTTTATGTGTCCCGATCTTGCAAAAAATGGTATACGGCTACCTCATTTATTTTTTTTTTAATTTTTTTCTACATTCTAAATGACATTTAAAGTGTTTTTCATCTACATGAGTTTTCTCAAAATCCAAATGGAGATTGAGTTACAAATATGTGCCATTACTTAGGGTTTTTAGGGTTTTATGTGTCCCGATCTTGCCAAAAATGGTATACGGCTACCTCGTTTATTTTTTTTTAATTTTTTTCTACATTCTAAATGACATTTAAAGTGTTTTTCATCTACATGAGTTTCCTCAAAATCCAAATGGAGATTGAGTTACAAATATGTGCCATTACTTAGGGTTTTTAGGGTTTTATGTGTCCTGATCTTGCCAAAAATGGTATACGGCTACCTCGTTTATTTTTTTAAATTTTTTTCTACATTCTAAATGACATTTCAAGTGTTTTTCATCTACATGAGTTTCCTCAAAATCCAAATGGAGATTGAGTTACAAATATGTGCCATTACTTAGGGTTTTTAGGGTTTTATGTGTCCCGATCTTGCCAAAAATGGTATACGGCTACCTCGTTTATTTTTTTTAATTTTTTTCTACATTCTAAATGACATTTCAAGTGTTTTTCATCTACATGAGTTTCCTCCAAATAAATAAAGTGGTATCACTTAAATGTGATAGGTTATATGATATTGTATGATCCAATATGACGTTTGTTCCTTGTCATGTATAAGTGTATAAATTTTGCTCAATTAACAACACAATTCAATAATATAACATAACATATGCGTATCATTAACATCGTGTCGCAAATCATCGAAGAACACCTTCATTATGATATGTCGTATGGATATACACGATATTAGGACATGATATCGTGTTGTTGTGTACGAAATTAATGACATAGTAAATTTAAATTTCGTATAATTTCATACGACCAAATATTTAACCCAATTAGTTGATGTCGTGTAAAAGTACATGAAATGAAGGCTTCGTGTCGTCCTTTCGAACACGACACACGAAGGGTAGTTTGGGGATTATTGGTACCTTGTATGTAAGGTGCCTTGTATATAGAATTTACCGCCTAAGACGAATCATTTTTTCGATCACTTATCAAAACTTTCACAATAGATTGTCCTACTGTTTTTAAAAGTTAATTAATTGGACTACAATAAAATATTTTGAAAAATATATATAATTATTCTAATAAAATTATAAAAAATATTCTTGATATTACTATCAATGAAAAAACAAGAAAAAAATTATTATCAATAATAAATTTATTTTACTAGAATATTTAAATGACATAAATTATTAGTCAGAATTTAATCACATTGATCATCAAAAATGATATTATCTTCACGGGACTGCAGGAGTAATATTTAATGAAGACGAATTTAAATAATTTCACAAATTGAATACCTATATATAAATAAAATTATAAAATGAACACTCTTTTAAATAGATTTAATCATTCCTTTACACATGAATTATACTCCATTTTTTTTTTTACTAGGCTATTATTATAAACAATTATAATAAATAAATAAATAATATTTTTTATAAAAATAGTTTTTGATAAAACACAAAAACAAAACAAATTTGTGCTCCTATTAAACATAATAAATTTCTTCATAAAAAAATTAAACATAATTACTAAATAATCAAAACTACTAGTATTTGTTTCAACAGATATTACCATCCTTGAACAGGCCATCGACGGTTAGGATCCGGCATCCACGAAGACCGCGTTTTCTTTTTCTCTGCCACCGCCGCCACTTGTGGTGTCTTTACTGTTATCTCCGCTGATTCCCTCCGTCCAACATTACCGTCACCGCCGCCGATTTTACGAAAGGAGAACACCTTGGTTAAAATCCCCCAAGCTCTGTTCCTCCGCTGCTGCCGCGCGAAGCTGTTGCTGCTAGTCTCCGTCGTGAACCGCATCGACTCCGATAGCCTCTCATATCCGGCAAACCTAGAAATATCTGACGAATCTAGCTCCGATGCAAGTAAAGAGCTGTTAGATCGGCCGAGCTTCAACGACGATCCTCTCTCAAGCCTGAAGCTTCTACTAATCAGATCCATAACTTTTTCATCGGAATTCCAATTTCTAATTTATTTCTGCATTTCGTATTTGATCGAAAATTGTAGGACGAAATTATAGAGATGTAGTTTTCAGGGTCGTTGTCAAGGGAATGGTTAGCTTGTTTTTTTTGATGATCCAATGAGAAATTTTGACAGTTAATTTCTGTAATTATTAATAGAAGCCTTACAGATTTGAAGTTATCTAATCCAGCTATGTATGGTGTTTACGTGTCCTTGTTGATCCCAGTACTCTTTTTTTCCTTACGCGAGAATCCTGGTAAGGGATCCGGGGTCGGTCTACGCGGGCTTTTAGGGTAATTTGGTTATCTCGTATGTGCTCTAGATGTGATTTTAGTCACCCGCCGCCGAGATCTTTAAAGGATAAAAATACTCCTTCCGTTTCACGTTTAGACTAACTTTTTGAGGGTGGGAATTAAGGAAAAGTGATGTAAGAAAGAGAAAAAGTTAAATGTTATGAGTATGAAAAATTAAATAGGAGAGAGAATGAGTGGGAGGAATAGTGAGGAGAGAGAATGTTGTGAGTGTAAAAGTGAAGTAGGAGAGAGAATGAGTGGGTGAAATAGTGAATATTCTTTGTCATTTTGGGAAGTTTGCATTCACGTGGGACGGATCAAAATAGAAATAAGTTTCCATTCACGTGGGACGGAGGGAGTATTATTTTTCTGTTTTTTGAATATTATTTTAGTATTTTTTATTTGTTTTATTTGTTTTATTGTTAGTGGAAAGTTTAGTTATTTTAGTGGGCAGTTATTAAATGAGAATTGTTATATAAATTCGTAAAATTGCTGAGTAAACCCGTAAGTTAAAAATTTTTATAAATGTCATCGACGAGTGAAATGACAGTATTATCCCTAAATTCATACACTCAATCCCTAATGTTATTTACCCCCTTAACCTTTAACCCATTTTTTTCCTCAATTATTATTCACGCCCGTATACCCCATCCCTCATCAATTTTCACCTTCCCCCTCTCTCATCAATTTTCACCTTTCCCTCATCAATTTTTTTTTCACATTCCCCTCATCCATTTTCACCTTTTTACAAATCACTTTACATCCAAAAAATTACGTCCCTTTCCTTCCTCTTCCTCTTACCATCATTTCTCTCCAAAAAAATAAAAAAATTCATACATATTTGTTCAAGACAAGAAATTCAGTAGACTCATCATGGATGCTCTACCATCGAATGTTAATGTAAGTTTTCTTTACTTTCTAACCATATAAATGTGTTAACAATGTTTTTTGTTTTCGTTGCAAAAATTCGGCCAGTAGTGACCAAAAATCAGTGCAGGTTCAGCCACACCCAGCCGAAATTCAGTGCAGGTTCGGCCACACCCGGTCGAAAATTTGAAAATGTTCGGCTCTGATTTGCCGAATCTGGGCTGTTTTTCGGTCAGTACTGGCCGAATTTTTAAATATTTTGGCCACACCCGGCCGAACCTTTTAAAATGGTTCGGTCACACCCAGCCGAACCTTTGAAAAAATTTCGGCCACCACTGGCCGAACCTTTGTTTTTCTTCTTACACCTTGATAGGCTAAAGTCGCACGCCTATAAATTACTTACCAAGACTCAGCTACAAAACTGCAGCAAGGACAAGTCCAGGGTTGATTCACTGAAGAACGATTATTTGTTTGCACAATTGTCACTTGACAAGATTGGGGGTCTGCTTGATTATTATTAAATTCCTAATACGGGAATAAAACTAAGTTGTAAACAATTAAAGAAAAGTACTTTGGATCAATTATTTTCACCGTCTATCATTCAAATATCATCGGTTAACTCTTTTCACTTTTACCCTATTCACTCTCACGAGATATATTTCAATCTCTATCTCTTCCTTTGATATTAGTTAATAGCAGTGACACACTCACTAATAACCCTAATGAATATTTAAACCTAACTGTCACAGTCTAGATTCACAATATCGATTGATTCCGATTTAAGAGATTAAGATCGAGAATACATTTTAATGCTATTTCAATTAGATACTTGTCTATTTTCTTCTTCTTCTTCACAATTTACCATGACGCATGCATAAACTATAAAGTTGCTACTTATGAAACCCTAAATTGACACAATCTTAGAGAATTCTAGCAATGAATCGATAACCAAGATTCAACAATTGGCCTAATTGAAAAACCCTAGAAATCAATTCAATCAATCAACACAGAAGAAAATATGAATAGGACAAAATATATGAAAAGAAATTAACCTCAATTGAAATCCAGAATGGTTTCAATAAATAAATCCAAAGCAGTATGAATTAGTTCTCCATGCAAAGCAATAAAACTCTCTAGAAAAAAAATAAAGTTCGAACCCTAACAAAATTGTCAAAAGAAGTATATATACTTCTTACCTCAAAACCTAAATTGCCAAGGAAAAAGAAAAAGAAATAAAATAAAAGATTCCTAAACGTAAACAAGCAGCTGCAAAGGTGACGTCATAAATCGCTCAAAGCACGAGTCGTGCTCTTCAATCCCAGTCGTTCCACGATTCGTGCTTCAAAATCCACTCGTGCTGCTTTGAAGAACGACTAGTGTGGGGCCTCCCCAACCCCGGGACCTATAAACTCGTGCCCCAGCTGGAGGGTCCCCAAACCATCTTTTAAAATTTTTAAAACTTTTTGTTTAAACAATGGAAAAATTGAATAACTTTTGAAAACAAAATGACATGACCTTTTTTTTACTAGGAGGTGGTATCAACCTGCTTTAAACCAAACAATAACCTGCTTTAATTTACAACAGTACAACTGAAAATATTTATAAACCTTTATACACATTTCTTTTCCTAAAGAATAACAACAACCACAAACTCCCATCTCCCAAACACTAAACGTACCCTGACAACCCAGAGGACGGTCCAAACTCCCTTCCGGCCTCACCGGTCTGGTCTACCTGTCTCAGTCGGAACTAAAAAAATTAAAGGGAGAAGAGGTGAGAAAGAATCTCAGTAAGCTATTATGCATGCAGCAAGATGCCAAATAAGATGCAACACGTAAACAAGTTGTTAAACATCATATTTGGAATACGGTAAACACATTACGTTACCTGACCTTACCTTTTCCTGTCTGAACAATAAATCGTACTACATGGGTATGGGCATACATCCTCATGGGAACCCATCCTCTATATGTGTGAACGGCTTAGGCCTATTCACGCCTTACAAGACCCATTTTCAGGGAACCATGTAAGGTATCAGTATCCTATGAACTGCTTAGGCATATTCATAGTAACTGAACCCCAAACTGTGGCCACAGTGGGGTGGAAACGGACACAGGTATAATGAAACCCGAGCACCTTATGTTACAACTTCTCATAAGTGGTCGTATTCCATTATACCCCCGAAATATCAGCTGATATTAAACATAATCATAATCACATTCAAGCACATAACAGTTACTTGAATTTAAATCCACACACAGGGAAAGCCGTATATAACATGGTAAAATTACTCATGTTAACAACATATACAACATGGTACAATTACTCATGTTAACAACATATACAACATAGTACAATTACTCATGTTTAAATCTAAATTAGTGTAACATATATATATAAACACTAATGAGTCAATATAATCCACATTTGGTATTCATACTCAATCAACTGGAATCATGCAACATGTAATTTAACAGTCTTAAATAACAACAATTCAGCAATAGGGTATTAATCCTCCTGTTCAACTAATAGAGAAGTGCAACATTTATTTCATGCACTAAATAAATCAATAACCATGTATAATTAATTACATATGGCACCAAGTAAATCTAGTAAGCCCGAGATATTCGTGTCGCACTATTAAACACTCCCTATAAAGGTTTTATAATCATTTACGAAGTTTTTATTAACTTTGGTTCAAGTTCCACAATTGCCTCTCAACCAATTTCAAGCCAATATTTAAAGCCTTTCCTAATATCCGTTTTGCCCAAGTAAAACATGGTTGTGAAGTATTAATGTTCTACTAGTATAATAGTTAAAGAGTGGTCCATAATAACTTAAATGAATTAGGATTTCAATACTTGAAAAACTGCTCAGGGATTACAGGGGAGGGCACGACTCGTGCCCCAGGGCACGACTCATCCCTTCCTTATACTACTCCAGAATCACTCGTCCCCCTTTAAGTCACGACCTTAATTTTTCCAGGTCACGACTCGTGCTCCAGGGCACGAGTCGTCCCTTTGCCCAGAAATGTTGCTGATGTTAAACATCAGTTCCCAACCAAAGCCAAAATCCATTTTTCACTTACTAAGCTATGCCCAAACAAACCAAAATCAGTACCCACCCTTTCTATTCATTTCCCGACTCACGCAATAAGTAACCAATCCTTTTCCAACACATTAACAAGTCTAAATTACCCATATATCTAAATATTTACACATTACAACTTAAAACAACCATGCTACTTCTAGCCATGTCCATTGACAACCACCCAAGAACCTAGGTTTTTCTAACAACGTTATACCAACTTAGCCAACTTCATTATAAGGTTCTCATAAAGCCATCTAATAGCCCACAACAACTCTAATACCTTCCCTTCTAACTCTCCTACCATGAACTCAAGTGATTCCATCAAAACCCATTTTCTTTTCATTCTCCAAAGCCGAGGAATTAATTCAAACTTTCCCTTATTTTCTTACCTATTACAAGCCACACAACAATATTCCCTTCAAGCCATATATCAACCACTATAATACCCTTCTCAATTACCAACCCATTTTCCTACTCATTTCCTACTCATTTTTTTCATCATTCCAAAACCAATCAAATTGTTAAATCTACCAATAATCAATTAAGTGCTAGCAATAACATTATATAACAAATATAATCCCAACCTCACCTTTTAGCCAACTTTCTTATAAGAACCCAAACATTACCACCTACTTTCTCCAAGCCCTATAACCATTTTACACCACCCTTCCAATGAAACCCAACCATATTATCACCCTTACCCTACTCCTTCCAAAACCCAAATAATCATGTAAAAATCACCCAAAATTCATTTATTTCTCATATTTTACAAAATCCTAACATACTCATTCAACAATCCATATTTCTTTTATTTTATTACTACAACCCAAATAAATTCCGAAATTTACCAAAAGCCAAATAATTTAATCCCATAATACCAAATATCATTTAGAACACGTAATATCACATTTCTCGTAGTATGAACAATTATTCGAAATGAATCATAATAACTTACTCAAAAATATGCCTAAATGAAAAGAGAATTTGATCGGCTCTAATTGTTCTCCTCGGCTTCCTGGTCACTCTGCCGCAGTCGGATCGTCAATCGGACTAACAGTTGATTTTCTAGAATTTTTGAAAAATATTTTGGAACGGATGAAATACTTTTCTTTCTTCTCTCCCGAGCTCTCCTGGACCGAACCGTGGAATGCCTTGGAAGGTTAGTGGAAGGTTAGGATATACTCCCTCCGTCCCACCAAGAGTGTCACTCTTTTAGGGGTGACACGCAAATTAAGAAAAAAAGGGGGAAAAAATATTGTGAGTGTAATTTGAAAATAGGAGAGAGAATTAGTGGAGGAAATAGTGAATTTAAAAAGTGTTGTGAGTGTAGAGGAGAGAGAATTAGTGGAGGGAATAGTGGATGGGATAATAGAATAGTAATAAAATATTTCCTTTTTATGAAAGGTGACACTTTAAACGGGACACCCTTTTGGGTAAAAAGTGACACTTCGAGTGGGACGGAGGGAGTATATTAATAGATGTTACAATTTAGCCCCTCTAAGCTTAAGTTATTTCAATTAAATCCTTAACTTTTCAATTACACCCAAGTCCCTCCATAATTTGTAAAACTTTTTTATTAATATTTTCAATATTATGACTTTACTATAAAATTCCTTTTTATTCCATTTAGGTATTAAATAATTAAAATTATTTTATTAGCATCACTAAAATATCAAATCAATTATTAACATGTTAAAACTAACACATAAAAATCTCACTTATTATGAAATGCAACTAATAAAATGCTACGGCCAACACGTGAATAAAATGGTGCCTAGGTTTCGGGTCGTGACATCACTCCCCCTTAAAGAAAAATTCGTCCCGAATTTTTAAACACACTTACCTGACTAATCAAATAACCACATATAACTCTCACGCCTCTCGAATTCCCGAAAACCAAGTGGCTTTCTCAATAGTATGATTATTCCACAAATTTCCACAACCCGAATATTCTAGGTTTTTCATTCCCGGATTTGATTCTAATACCAATCAATGGTTCTTCCACATAAGTTATACCAACATGAATAGCCTCGATCGAAAAACTCAACGCAAGGAAATGGTTATAAGGACTCTTCTCCACTGCAATGCTGCATACGACGTCACTTCAATGCTGGCCTGATAACTGTTACTATATGCAACTTCAACTAAAGTTACACGAACTTCTCGAAGTAAATGAAAGTCCATCGGATACTCACATCACCCATTCTCAAGATTCTGGATAGTTCTATCTGTCTGCCCAATTTATCAGAAAATGTAAGCAAAACTGAACGCATCTGGAAATCCCAAAGTCTTGTACTAAGTCTTCCCAAAATCGCAATATGAATCTCGCATCTTGATCTGATATAACATAGTGATTAATACTCCGTAGAATCGACCAACTCTCTCGCCCATACTATTAGGTTAACTCTCCCTTTTCGTAGTTTATTCCTCTTGGTGTAAATGAGCCAACTCTGATCAATATATCCACTATTACTCGAAGGTGTCTCATATCTTCAATGTCGTGGGTAGTCCCGTTATAAAATCCATCACAATGTCTTCTTTATTCTCATTCTTCTAACCTTCTTCAATGCTGGATACATCTTCAAACCCCTCAAGTACATTGCAATTCTCAAGTTATGGTCTTCCTCTAAAATGTCTCTTATTCTCTTGTGAATATAGTACACCACTTCTGTCGTTGAAGGTTAATATTCCATCAGTCTTCAATACAATATCTTCAATCCTTCCATCTCGAAATGGTCAGATAATTCCTTCAATTCCGAATCATTTGTTAAACTTCCATAGAATCTTCATACTGGATAGGGTAGCTCGAACATTCGCAATTAATATCTCATCTCGTAATTCGCAGGATGGCAATGTTGATAAGAAAGTTTTTTAGCTAATCGTCTTTGCAACCACAGTAGTCTTCTCGGATGGTATGTAATAACGCAAATAAGTCTTTTAATAACTCCAACAATTTCTCCACCTGTTGTTCAATCCACTCTGATACATAATACTTCAACTCTGATGATTTGTACAAATCTCAAATTTCAACTTCATGCAAAGGATGTTCCCACTTAAGTAACGCAAAATAGTCGTAATCCCTTCCACGCTTCCGCTGCGCCACTCTGATTCCCTCGAAGCATAAGCTATCGCCTTCCCAGTATGTATAAAGCAAAACCAAATCCTTCTCTTGACGCGCACATGAAAACTACAAGTTCACATCCATCAAGTAGGGTAAAGGTCGAAACTGTTGTCAATCCATCTTCCATTCTGCAAAGTTGATTTCAGACTTTAACATTTCATATAAATGATACCTCCTTCGAAAGCAATTGAATCACTGGGGTTACAATTCTTGGAAATTCATCAATACTCTTTTAATAATAACCTGTCAATCCTAGAAAACAACGGAGTTCTAACCCTGTCGAAGGTTATTCCAATTGATCAGGGTCTCAATCCTCGAAAGAGTAATAACAATACCGGGCCTAAAATCACAAGACCCCAAAATTACCATCTTCTCGAGCCAAATTCACACTTGTTGAATTCCATTAACATTTAATTCTCACAAGACACAGGTAACATAACTTGCAATTGATTTTGAAAATCTTTCCACAACTCTGAATATACAAAGATAGCATCCATCGAGCTGACCACTAAAATATCAAAATCGGGTTTTAAAATTCTGCTCATCATATTTACAACACAACCAATGCCCTTCTATAAGGTGTTTTAGATATGGGCAACCACCCTGTCTTTAAATCCATAAGAAATTCTATCCCCCTAACTGGCGGCATGCACGATTCTGATAAAAACACTTTACCAATTCTTTTACCAACCTTACATGAGGTAATTCAGGTGACTTTTACTCACTTCTAATACATAATCCCATTTAACTATCATATTATTTAAACTATACTTATTTACATTTAATGCATATATGACATAAATATTAATTAATAACTTATCCGCCTCAATCAAACACGGAGGCAATTCAACCATAGATAAGGAGACTCGCTTCTTGCGACAGTCCTCCCCAAACACAACAACTACTTTACCAATTCAGGTCAAGTATAACCATAATTCACGGATTGGTATATCTACCACATCCACTGGCAATAAATGCCCACATAATCATGACTACCATGACAATCAAGTATGATTCGAGGTACTCTCCTATAGGAGTAGACACCTCCAGCACATAAGGCAACTCTGAGGCAAATTATGCAAATAAAAGTAGAAATACAATGCCACATAATAATGAGGTGAACGGGGATTCATACAAGTATTGCCCCTACTTCCTGAGACAGGTAATATACTTCTAATGACAGCGGAGGAATCTATCTCTCCATATTACTCACGTTTTCTTAATCTCTTGGGGTCATTACTATTTTCTGCCATTGAACAAATTCCTGCACTAAACACTCGTCCTCAAGCATCACACACTCCCCCTTAGACTAGACTTCTACCCTTGACTTCTAACCTTAGCTCTGATACCAACTGTGGGGCCTCCCCAACCCCGGGACCTATAAACTAGTGCCCCAGCTGGAGGGTCCCCAAACCATCTTTTAAATTTTTTAAAACTTTTTGTTTAAATAATGGAAAAATTGAATAACTTTTAAAAACAAAATGACATGACCTTTTTTTACTAGGAGGTGGTATCAACCTGCTTTAAACCAAACAATAACCTGCTTTAATTTACAACAGTACAACTGAAAATATTTATAAACCTTTATACACAATTCTTTTCCTAAAGAATAACAACAACCACAAACTCCCATCTCCCAAACACTAAACGTACCCTGACAACCCAGAGGACGGTCCAAACTCCCTTCCGGCCTCACCGGTCTGGTCTACCTGTCTCAGCCGGAACTAAAAAATTAAAGGGAGAAGGGGTGAGAAAGAATCTCAGTAAGCTATTATGCATGCAGCAAGATGCCAAATAAGATGCAACACGTAAACAAGTTGTTCAACATCATATTTGGAATACGGTAAACACATTACGTTACCTGACCTTACCTTTTCCCGTCTGAACAATAAGTCGTACTACATGGGTATGGGCATACATCCTCATGGGAACCCATCCTCTATATGTGTGAACGGCTTAGGCCTATTCACGCCTTACAAGACCCATTTTTTAGGGAACCATGTTAGGTATCAGTATCCTATGAACTGCTTAGGCATATTCATAGTAATTGAGCCCCAAACTGTGGCCACAGTGGGGTGGAAATGGACACAGGTATAATGAAACCTGAGCACCTTATGTTACAACTTCTCATAAGTGGTCGTATTCCATTATACTCCCGAAATATCAACTGATATTAAACATAATCATAATCACATTCAAGCACATAACAATTACTTGAATTTAAATCCACACACAGGGATAGCCGTATATAACATGGTACAATTACTCATGTTAACAACATATACAACATGGTACAAATACTCATGTTAACAACATATACAACATGGTACAATTACTCATCAAATACAACATGGTACAATTACTCATGTTAACAACATATACAACATGGTACAATTACTCATGTTTAAATCTCAATTAGTGTAACATATATATATAAACACTAATGAGTCAATATAATCCACATATGGTATTCATACTCAATCAACTGGAATCATGCAACATGTAATTTAACAGTCTTAAATAACAACAATTCAGCAACAGGTTATTAATCCTCCTGTTCAACTAATAGAGAAGTGCAACATTTATTTCATGCACTAAATAAATCAATAACCATGTATAATTAATTATATATGGCACCAAGTAAATCTAGTAAGCCCGAGATATTCGTGTCGCACTATTAAACACTCCCTATAAAGGTTTCATAATCATTTACCAAGTTTTTATTAACTTTGGTTCAAGTTCCACAATTGCTTCTCAACCAATTTCAAGCCAATATTTAAAGCCTTTCCTAATATCCGTTTTGCCCAAGTAAAACATGGTTGTGAAGTATTAATGTTCTACTAGTATAATATTTAAAGAGTGGTCCATAATAGCTTAAATGAATTAGGGTTTCAATACTTGAAAAACTACTCAGGGATTACAGGGGAGGGCACGACTCGTGCCCCAGGGCACGACTCGTCCCTTCCATATACCACTCCAGAATCACTCGTCCCCCTTTAAGTCACGACCTTAATTTTTCCAGGTCACGACTCGTGCTCCAGGGCACGAGTCGTCCCTTTGCCCAGAAATGTTGCTGATGTTAAACATCAGTTCCCAACCAAAGCCAAAATCCATTTTTCACTTACTAAGCTATGCCCAAACAAACCAAAATCAGTACCACCCTTTCTATTCATTTCCCGACTCACGCAATAAGTAACCAATCCTTTTCCAACACATTAACAAGTCTAAATTTCCCATGTATCTAAATATTTACACATTACAACTTAAAACAACCATGCTACTTCTAGCCATGTCCATTGACAACCACCCAAGAACCTAGGTTTTTCTAACAACGTTATACCAACTTAGCCAACTTCATTATAAGGTTCTCATAAAGCCATCTAATAGCCCACAACAACTCTAATACCTTCCCTTCTAACTCTCCTACCATGAACTCAAGTGATTCCATCAAAACCCATTTTCTTTTCATTCTCCAAAGCCGAGGAATTAATTCAAACTTTCCCTTATTTTCTTACCTATTACAATCCACACAACAATATTCCCTTCAAGCCATATATCAACCACTATAATACCCTTCTCAATTACCAACCCATTTTCCTACTCATTTTTTTCATCATTCCAAAACCAATCAAATTGTTAAATCTACCAATAATCAATTAAGTGCTAGTAATAACATTATATAACAAATATAATCCCAACCTCACCTTTTAGCCAACTTCCTTATAAGAACCCAAACATTATCACCTACTTTCTCCAAGCCCTATAACCATTTTACACCACCCTTCCAATGAAACCCAACCATATTATCACCCTTACCCTACTCCTTCCAAAACCCAAATAATCATGTTAAAATCACCCAAAATTCATTTATTTCTCATATTTTACAAAATCCTAACATACTCATTCAACAATCCATATTTCTTTTATTTTATTACTACAACCCAAATAAATTCCAAAATTTACCAAAAGCCAAATAATTTAATCCCATAATACCAAATATCATTTAGAACACGTAATATCATCATTTCTCGTAGTATGAACAATTATTCGAAAGGAATCATAATAACTTACTCAAAAATATGCCGAAATGAAAAGAGAATTTGATCGGCTCTAATTGTTCTCCTCGGCTTCTTGATCACTCTGCCGCAGTCGGATCGTCAATCAGACTAACAGTTGATTTTCTAGAATTTTTGGAAAATATTTTGAAACGGAGGAAATACTTTTCTTTCTTCTCTCCCGAGCTCTCCTGGACCGAACCGTGAAATGCCTTGGAAGGTTAGTGGAAGGTTAGGGTATATATTAATAGATGTTACAATTTAGCCCCTCTAAGCTTAAGTTATTTCAATTAAATCCTTAACTTTTCAATTACACCCAAGTCCATCCATAATTTGTAAAGCTTTTTAATTAATATTTTCAATATTATGACTTTACTATAAAATTCCTTTTTATTCCATTTAGGTATTAAATAATTAAAATTATTTTATTAGCATCACTAAAATATCAAATCAATTATTAACATGTTAAAACTAACACATAAAAATCTCACTTATTATGAAATGCAACCAATAAAATGCTACGGCCTCGTTTTACGTGCCCAACACGTGAATAAAATGGTGCCTAGGTTTTGGGTCGTGACAACTCATGCTCCAAAGCACGAGTCGTGCCTTTTCCTAATTTCCAGCCTTCCAGCTTTCTGCACCTTGGCCCTTGAAGTTTCCTCCTTTTTACACTTTGACCCTTGAGCCTCCTGTTGACTTGTTGACTTTTGATTTTGCTGGCTTGTTGCTTGGCATCTCTTAACCACATCTCCTCATATTACAATAAAATACCAATGATAATCTCTCCTATTACAATGTTTCCTCAATAATACAAAGTATAGCAATTTAACTATAATAAGCTCAACACGTAACCAAATTGCTATAAAATGTCCGAAAAAACCGAGGAATAACGAAGATAAAAACAACCTATCAAATTCCCCCACGCTTAGACCTTTACTCGTCCCTGAGTAAATTTCTAATTCCTCGCTAACTCCAGGTCTAAAACAGGTGCGTGAGGGGAAAGTGATTTCCCTAAAACTCCTCTACACCATCAAACTCAACCACATCAATCCATACACTCGGAGAATGAGAATCTGCTCCTTATTACTCCAAAAAATGGTAATGGCCTTAGTTTGATCCCAACTCCAAATATGTAAACGGACATCCAAACTAAGGCCCACACACAAAAAGCTAGGGGGAACTAAAATGACCTAAGCTTCCCCCACGCTATCCTTTCCCTACAAACTCCCTCAAATAAAGTCAATGTCCAAGCAAAGACTTACCTCGCTTATGCACCAACACCCCTTGTATCACCACAAATATATATGAGGATTTTCTAACCTAACGCCTCTAACCGAGCCTCCTACACCAAGAAAAATCTGTCCTACCCGAGACTCCAATCCTCCCTTATGTCTCCTCGCCGGTGATTTCAAAAGATATTTTCAGAAAACAGCCTCTCCTTTTGCCTAAGTGCCCTTGCGGGTTTTCACTTAGCCTCTCTTTTGTTTTTTTTTCTTTTCATTTTTTTTAATAAATAACATCAACAATCCTCCTCCCCCACGCCTAAATCTCACAATGCCCTCTGTGTGATGAACAAAATCATAACAAAAATAAAGACGTAGGGGAGAAAAGAGATAGTACCATCATCGCCAGCATCGCCAAGCGGACCTAGAGGACTCGCCAAATCAGACTCCTCTCTCAGTGCGCCTCTGATCCCTCTGTTCTGCCCGGCCTTCCATCAACCTCATGTAGTCTTCCGGAACAGGTTCGTACACTCTAGGCTAGGCTCTTGCCTCTCAATATGTGGCTCCTCCTCATCATCCTCACTGTCAGGCATATCTCCTCTATCAATAGCCATTTGCCGCTCAGAAATATCCACCACCCCGGGCATTCGCCAATCCCTAGGCTGATCCCCACTCGGGTATACTTCATTCCTCGCGCATCTAGCTCTCAACCCATTTCCATAAGTTAACCATAAGGCATCCACCGACCCATCAACCCTTGAGAATGCATTGTCATATCTCAATAGAAACTCATGATCATAAAACTTTGGGCCACCAACCAACCCCGCTGCGTCAGAAGGACTCTTCACAAAGTGTCTGGCTAGCAGTGTAATCATACCCCCGACTGGAATATTCCTGCTACTCTGCCCCGAGAAACTCTCACACCTCCTAAAAAGTAATCAACCCAGTATGGTATTTTGTCAATGGAGGGTAGGGCACACTGCATCAAGGCTATCGAGGTGGCATTTGTTTGGGCCGGCTCCCCATTGCCAAAAAATGTCATACATAGGCCCCTATACAAAAGCCTCCACGCCAGGTGATAAAATTCCTTTGCCTTCATGTAAGGCTTCTGCATATACTTCCCTGTCAGCTCAAAATAGAAAAATTCCACAGTCTTATCTTTCTTTGGACCTTCACCATCAGGCGTCTCCTCAACTCCAAACAACTCCCTTACTTGGTCAAACTTAAGTTCCCGGCGTATATCATTAAGACTAAACCTCACACATTGGTCCCTATCATCATCCACGAACCTCTCAACAGTGGATACAAATTCTAAAGTATACCACCTATAAGTTGCGGCACTCTTCCCTAAGAACTCTCCCAAACCCGAATTCGTTAACAATTGTTGCACCAACCCATCTACCCCAAGCTTTTGCAACGTTGCAACATTCAAAAATTTTGTTACTTGAAGCTCCCGACCTACTTTACTCAAGTTCCTCCATTTATTCTTTTGAGTTTCATTTATGTTCCTTAAGCCCATAAAGTTATCGGGTGGGGCTTCCGGCAATAAAACTGACTTCTTTTGCCTCTTAGGCGGAGGCTGAGCGTTACCCCCCTTTGTTCTCACCATTTTAACTCAAACAAATTTCAACACCCACACAATGTAATCACAGTAACAAAACAACACCCCCCACAACACCAACCACACCTCCACAACTCCCAAGAAAATAAAGGCTCAACAAAGAAATAATGTCAAGAATTACCTTAAAATGCTTTTCCACCAATACCAAAGCTCCACCTTGTTGCTCCGAATCAATCTTCCACATAATTTATTCAAAAGCCAAAAATTCAAGATTTTAGGGTTTCGAATTTCAGTTACCAATGATGGGATAAACGGCTGAAAACGGTTTATATGGGGCAGAAATTGAAGATTTAGGTGGTGGGTTAGTTCAATTTGGGGATTAAGGGTGAAATTTGTGGGTTTAGGTAGAGAGAGAAAGTAGGGGGATGGGGTGATTTCTTTGTAATAGAGAGGGAAAAGGGGTTGTTTATGGAGAAGGAGAGGAAAAAGGAAGAAAGATGAAGAAGAAGAGATGGGGAGGGCGACGGCTGTGGTGGTCTTTTAATGGAGTAGAAGGGGAATAGTGAAGAGGTAAGGAGGAAGAAGGAGTTGGGGGAAGTAAGGGTTTTTTGAAAAATAAAAAAAATCACGTTCTCCTTTGACTGTCCGCCAATTGCACGAGTCGTTCTCGTGAGAACGAGTCGTTCCCTAGTCCTCACTCGTGGCAAGACTCGTGTAGAAATTTTCACTCATGCTGGTTCCTGGCACGAGTCATGCCAGTGATCACTAGTTGTGCCCAGGCCAATTTTTTTTCACATATTTTTTTTAACCTGGGCACTCATTTTGCTCCGTCTCCACTGCTTTTCCTGCACAACACCACAACACACATACCTTTAGTAGCACCAATTCCACACAAAATACTAAAAATAAAAAATATATAACAAAGAAGTAACAAAGAAATTCTCGGGTTGCCTCCCGGTAAGCCGCCCTTCTTTACCGTCTTTGGCTAGACCTAACGCCGGGTAAGCCCCCGACATTGCACAGAACTATGGCTCATTCATAAATTGGATCGCAGAGATCCATCATCTCCACATCCTCAATAGTACTTTCACCACCATCAAAATAGCGATTCAATATTTGCCCATTTACCTTGAAATCTTGGTCTCCGGAGAGACTAGAGATCACAACCGCACCATCCGGAAATACCTCCCTCACCACATAGGGACCGGTCCACCGGGACCTCAATTTACCGGGAAACAAGCGCAAGCGGGAGTCAAATAGGAGGACTTTTTGACCAACCTTAAAGTCCTTCCTTAAAATTATTTTATCATGCCACGCTTTTGCTCGTTCCTTATATGACAAATTGTTCTCATAGGCCTCTCTACGGATCTCATCACGTTCATTTAGTTGCAATTTCCTTTCCTCACCGGACCCGTCTAAGTTCATGTTGAACTTTTTGATTGCCCAAAAGGCTTTATGCTCTAATTCAACGGGCAAGTGACATGGCTTACCAAACACTAATCGATATGGGGACATACCAATAGGTGTCTTGTAAGCCGTTCGGTATGCCCATAAAGCATCCTCTAACCTAAGACTCCAATCCTTCCTATTCGGGTTCATGGTTTTTTCAAGGATGGACTTGATTTCCATATTGGACACTTCTGCCTGGCCATTCGTTTGGGGGTGATAGGCGATAGAGACCTTATGAGTGATGTTATATTTTTTTACCAAGGCCTTCACCATCCTATTGCAAAAATCTATCGCTAATCAAGGCCCTAGGCATCCCAAACCTAGACACAACGTTACTCCAAAGGAAACTCACCATCAGCTTAGCATCAACGGTGCGTGTAAGGATCGCTTCGACCCACTTGAAAACGTAGTCCACTGCAAGTAAGATGTACACAAAACCGAAAGAAATAGGGAACGGACCCATAAAGTCAATTCCCCACACATCAAAAACTTCGCAGTTAATTACGATGTTTTGTGGCATCTCATTGCGGCGTCCTATATTTCCAACACGTTGACACCGGTCACAGGTCTTACAAAAGGCAGTGGCATCCATAAACAATTTTGGCTAAAAGAAGCCACTGTCTAACACTTTCCTAGCAGTATTTTTGGCACCAAAGTGACCACCACATGCATACTCATGACAAAACTTCAGGATAGAGGCCATTTCGTTTTCCGGGACACATCTATGAATGACTTGGTCGGCGCAATGCTTCCACAAGTTTGGTTCGTCCCACACATAATACTTAGCCTCACTACGGATTTTGTCTCTCTTGGATTTAGAAAATCCTTGGGGAAATTTATTAGAGATCAAAAAGTTCACCAAATCCGCATACCAAGGGAACACCTCTTTCACTGCCCACAAAGCCTTATCAGGAAACTCACCCCTAATAGGGGCTTGTTTATAAGGCTTGACCTCTTCTCTCACAAGACGACTCAAGTGATCGGCAACAACATTTTCAGCCCCTTTCTTATCCTTAACCTCTATGTCAAATTCACTCAATAAGAGAATCCACCGAATGAGTCTTGGTTTTGCCTCTTTCTTAGACATTAAGTACCTCAGAGCAGCATGATCGGTGTACACAATGATTTTAGTCCCAAGCAAATAGGACCTAAACTTTTCTAATGCAAAAACCACCGCTAACATCTCTTTTTTAGTAGTGGAATAATTTCTTTGTGCCTCATTCAAAGTCATGGATGCATAATAAATTACATGAGAGGCACGATCCACTTTTTGACCCAAAACTGCCCCCACAGCATAGTCACTAGCATCACACATGATCTCAAAAGGGAGAGATCAATTGGGGGCTTGAATTATGGGGGTAGATTTCAATCTACCCTTCAACTCATCAAAAGACTTTTTGCAATTATCATCAAATTTAAAATCAACCTTTTTTTTGCAACAAGGTGCATAGAGGTGAAGCAATTTTCGAAAAGTCTTTTATGAAGCGTCAGTAAAACCCCGCATTGACTCAAGGAAAGACCGCACTTCACGCACATTTGTAGGCATCAATTTTGGCTTTGTCCACTTCAATACCCTTTTTAGAAACCACATGTCCCAACACAATGCCTTGCTCAACCATAAAGTGACACTTTTCAAAATTCAACACCAAATTAGTTTCAACACATCGGTCTAGAACTAAAGCAAGGTGAGCAAGACATTGGTCGAAAGAGTCTCCATGGACGGTGAAGTCATCCATGAAAACTTCCATAAAGTTTTCCACAAAATTGGAGAAGATGCTCATCATACACCTTTGAAAAGTCACAGGTGCATTACACAAACCAAAAGGCATCCTCCGATAGGCAAAGGTGCCGAAGGGGCAAGTAAAAGTGGTTTTCTCTTGGTCTTCCGGTGCAATTGGTATTTGAAAATACCCGGAATAACCATCAAGAAAACAATTATATTCCCTTCCGGCCAACCTTTCCAACATTTGATCAATAAAGGGGAAGGGGAAGTGATCTTTTCTAGTTACCTCATCAAGCCGACGAAGATCAATGCAAACATGCCATCCCGTTTGCTCACGGGTTGGCACCAACTCGCTCTTATGATTGATGACGATGGTGATCCCGCCCCTCTTGGCTACACATTGAGTAGGACTAACCCACTCGCCAACGGATATGGCATAAATGATTCCCATCTGTAGCAACTTCAAAACCTCCTTCTTCACCACCTCCATCATAGGTGGATTCAACCTCCTCTGTGGTTGCCTTACCGGCTTAGCACCCTCCTCTAGCAAGATCCGATGAGTACATAAAGAAGGACTTATGCCATTGATGTTGGCAATAGTCCACCCAATTGCTTATTTCTGTCCTCGGATCACATCAACTAATTTCTTCTCTTGCTCCTCCGTCAGAACACTAGAGATCACCACAGGAAGAGTCTTCCCCTCACCCAAGAAAGCATATTTCAAACTCTCGGGTAGGGGTTTCAATTCAAGCACAGGTACTTTCTCAATAGATGGCAATGGTTTCTCCGGTGGCACCTCCAACTGAACACGACCATAACCCGGTGACGAGGCATGCATGGCATCCTCAAAAAGGCTCATCACCGCCTCCTTCATCTCATCAGAAATATTAAATTCTAACCCCGCACACTCCAAAGCATTCTCCAATATAGATTTCATGTCATTATTTCCCCCACACACATCGAACACCTCTTGAGCAATGGGCTCAACTACATCAATGAAATTCACTGAATGGACATCCTTGGGGTACTTCATGGCATCAAAGATATTGAATTCCATTTGTTGCCCATCAAACTCCATAGTCAACGACCCATTAGAGACATCCAATTTGGTACGAGCAGTCGACATGAATGGCCTCCCTAATAGAATGGGAGCCTTAGGATCTGTATCCATCTCAAGTACATAGAAATCTACAGGAAAAATGAGCTTACCAACCTGAACTAGAACATCCTCAATCAACCCCTTAGGGTATGCATTAGATTTGTTGGCAAGCTGAATAATCACCAGAGTATCCTGTAGAGGTCCCAACTTTAGGTTCTCAAACAACGCATAGGGCATAACGTTGATTGAAGCCCCCAAGTCAAGCATATCCATATGCTCCGAAGCATCCCTTAAAGACATCAGAATCACAAACATACCCGGATCACTGCACTTTTAGGCATCCTCTTCTGATAGACTGCAGACACATGTTCACTGATTTTTACCTTTTTCTGACTCCGCTCATTCTGATTCCTCTTCATAGTGCATAACTCCTTTAAAAACTTCACAAATATCATAACTGACTAAAGAAGATCTAGAAACAAAATATTTACCTCGAGTCTTTTGAATGTGTCAAAGATAGCCTTGTCAGGATCCGGCTTTCTGTCCTCCCTCAATGCATACGGAAATGGGGGAACGGGCTCATACAGTGGAACACGGGTGCAAGACTCTTCTCCTTCTTTGGAGTCTTCATCTCGTGTACATCTTTTCAACCACTAACCCGGGCTCCTCTTCGATAACTACCTCCTCTAGCTTTCTTCCACTACGCAAAGTCACCGCACTACATTAAACTTCGGATTTGATTCGCTTCTAGATGGCAACTTCCCCGAATATTTAGCCTCCATTCTCCCAACCGCATCTCGCAAGCCGACTCATATGCTTCTCCAAACCGCCGATACTCGATTCGGTCTTCTCGTCGAATCGGGTTGGAAATTCGCATTCATGGTAGACATGCTCGTGCTAATGACCGGACCATATCCTCTCGTAGACTCGTCCCTTGCGGCCGTCGTCTAACGGGTGCTTCAGACCGATTAAACCGGTTGCCACGATACCGCTGACCCCGCGATACCCATGCCGATTATTGGAATGGTTGCCCCTAAAACCTTGTTGACCTTGTGGTGGACCATACCCGAGGTTCATATGAACATTATTCGAAGAGTTGTAATTGAACTGCGGTGGCCTCTGACCCTGCTGATTAAATCCTATAGCATTAACATCCACCGTCTCGTTCGATTGAAGAGAGGGACAAGAATCAGTCGGGTGAGTCACATCATTACATATGCCACAGTGCTGAGGTTGTTGACCCAAAACTAATGTCTTCAACAGACTTTTAACATCCTCCATCTTAATCTCCAACTTGCTTGTAATATCACTCGATCCCGCTGCACTGACTTGTCTAATACTAGACCTCCTTCCATGAGTCCTTGTGCTCTTGGCCAATTCTTCTATCAACTGCTCTGCATCCCTGGTAGTTTTATTCAGAATACTACCTCCAAAAGCAGAATCCACCCACCTTTTATCCTGCACAGTCAATCCTCCATAAAAGTATACAATGAGCTGCTCATCATCAAAGCCACAATATGGACAACTTCTGCAAAGCTTATAGAACCGGTTGTGATATTCATATAACGTATTCATCGGACCGCCGGCTCCATGTTACTGATATCCCGTTTCATAACATTGATCTGATCTGGAGGGAAGAACTCATCAAGAAACACCTCCTTCAGCTGCTGCCAAGATGTAATACTATTCAGTGGCAAGTGATAATACCACACGTTTGCATTATCCTTAAGAGTAAATGAAAATGCCCTCAACAATAGTTGCTCAAGAGGAAGTGCATTCGGTTTTATGCTCTTACATATCTGCACAAACTGTGCTATGTGCTGATTAGGATTTTCCCCTGGTATCCCATTGAAGTGGGGAAACTGGTTCAACAACCCTGGCTTCAACTCAAAAGTGACCCAACAGCAAATCAGAAACTGTACTGCCAGGTGCGGGTTGCTCATTCCAGTTCGAAGCAATCCTCTGCCTCAACGTCCGAATTGGGGGAGGTGGGTTATTATTGCCTCTTCCATTACCCCCATTATTCACAACCTCCGACTCGTGATCACCCCTGCCGTTATTATTATTCATCTCGTCCAGCTGAAAATTTCTCCTAGCTTCTTTGCTTTCGTTTCTCCTGCACCTGAAATATCTTTCAATTTCCGAAACAAAGGGACTAGCAAGTTGATTAGCAGAACGGGTATGGACCATAAAAGGTACCACACCACAAGATGACAATAATGATAAATCTCACTAAACAGGAAGCAAGAAAATGAAAAAGAAATTGATTAAGAAAAAGAATAAGAGTCCAAACAAATAAACACCATTCCCCAGCAACGGCGCCAAAATTTGATAGGCTAAAGTCGCACGCCTACAAATTACTTACCAAGACTCGGCTACAAAACTGTAGCAAGGACAAGTCCAGGGTCGATCCACTGAAAAACGGTTACTTATTTGCACAATTGTCACTTGACAAGATTGGGGGTTTGCCATATTATTATTAAATTCCTAAGACGGGAATTAAAAACTAAGTTGTAAACAATTAAGGAAAAGCACATTTGATCAATTATTTTCCCCGTCTATCATTCAAATATCATCGGTTAACTCTTTTCACTTTTACCCTATTCACTCGATCACGAGATGTATTTCAATCTCTATCTCTTTCTTTGATATTAGTTAATACCAGTGACACACTCACTAATAACTCTAATCAATATTTAAACCTAACTGACACAGTCTAGATTCACAATATCGATTGATTCCGATTTAAGAGATTAAGATCAAGAACACGTTCTAATGCTATTTCAATTAGATACTTGTCTATTTTCTTCTTCTTCTTCTTCGCAATTTACCATGACACATGCATAAACTATAAAGTTGCTACTTATGAAACCCTAAATTGACACAATCTTAGGGGATTCTAGTAATGAATCGATAACCAAGATTCAACAATTGACCTAATTGAAAAACCCTAGAAATCAATCCAATCAATCAACACAGAAGAAAATATGAATAGGACAAAAGATATGAAAAGAAATTAACCTCATTTGAAATCCAGAACGGTTCCAATAATTAAATCCAAAGCAGTATGAATTAGTTCTCCATGCAAAGCAATAAAACTCTTTAGAAAAAAATAAAGTTCAAACCCTAACAAATTTGTCAAAAGAAGTATATATACTTCTTACCTCAAAACCTAAATTACCAAGGAAAAAGAAAAAGAAATAAAATAAAAGATTCCTAAACGTAAACAAGCAGCTGCAAAGGTGACGTCATAAACCGCTCAGAGCATGAGTTGTGCTAATTGGCACGAGTCGTGCTCTTCAATCCCAGTCGTTCCACGATTCGTGCTTCAAAATCCACTCGTCTTGCTTTGAGGAATGACTCGTGCTCCAAAGCTACGAGTCGTGCCTTTTCCCCGATTTCCGGCCTTCAAGCTTTCGCACCTTGGCCCTTGAAGTTTCCTCCTTTTTACACTTTGACCCTTGAGCCTCCTGAGTTGACTTTTTGATTTTGCTTTGGCTTGTTGCTTGGCATCTCTTAACCACATCTCCTCATATTACAATAAAAATACCAATGATAATCTCTCCTATTACAATGTTTTCTCAAAAATACAAAGTATAGCAATTTAACTATAATAAGCTCAAAACGTAACCAAATTGCTATAAAATGTCCGAAAAATCTGAGGAATAACCAAAGATAAAAACAACCTATCACACCTCCCTTATTGTTTTATTGAATTGTTGCAGTATTCACTGGGTGACAACAACTATGTCTCGATTGGTTTTGAAAGCATTTTGCGAGACTACACCACAGAATTCACAATGCCCTTATTTTTTCAAGACCGTAAAATAATGTTTGAATGGGCGCATAAAAAGGGGGAAGAGCATGGGTTTATCATCGTAGTCGGTCGGTCGGATAACGGGAGCCGTAATTATGCTCCTCGGATGACGCTTATTTGTGATCGCTGGGGGACATACAAGGAAAAACCAATCTCTCTGTCCTCTCAAGAATCTGTCAACAATGAAATATTGGGAAAAAAAAGAAAAATAGAGAGAGAGCAAAACAAAGAAATGTGGTTGTAAGTTTCAGTTGAACGCCAAACAAGTCACAGTTGATGGTGAATGGCAATTAAAAGTGGTTTGTGTCATTCACAATCATCCGATTTGCCAATCCATGTTGGGTCACTCTTATGCCGTTAGATTACAGAAACCAGAGGAGGAGTACGTGATCGAATTGTCACATGTAAATAGCCGGCCGAAGGATATTTTACATGGATTAAAAGAGAAATTTCCGGAAAACAAGTCCTTAATACGGACTATTTATAATGCGCGAGTTAAGAGCAGGGCAACTGAGCATGCGGGTCGTTCTCAAATCCAACAACTCATGTTTAAATTGACCGATCATGCTTATCAATTCGAATATCGACAATGCGAGGATACAAATGTCATTAAGGAGATATTCTTTGCTCATCTGAAAAGCATTGAATTAATGAATGGGTGTGGCATATATCTGTTGGCTGACATTTTCCCCTTTCCTAAGAAGTGCTGGCAAAAGTTTTGTTGCAGAAATTTTAATGTTGTGCCGAGTTTTATCAACTGGAAAGGTGGCAATTCTTGTTCTGCCATATGTATCAATTTGTGCTGAAAAGGTGAGCTTGTTGCCTAATTGTTTGGGTCTTTGTTTTGCAAGTTCATATGCCCATTAAGTAAAACTCGTCTCCTTATTTGTGCAGGCTGAACATCTTGAGGTCCTTTTGGAACCGCTGGATAAGCATGTTCGCAGCTATTATGGAAACCAAGGAGGTGGAACTCTTCCTAAAGATACCTCTGTTGATGTATGCACAATTGAGAATGCAAACTCTTTAATTAACAGATTGCTTGAAGAGGACCGTTTGTCAGAAATTGGGATCATTGTGATAGATGAACTTCACATGGACTATAGTAAATTTGGGGTTCAGGTAACAGTTGAGGCAAATGATTCTCTGGCCATGGTCGAAGATGAAACTCCCAAAGCAGTGACTTCAACCCCTCCATCCTATAACCAATACCCTTCATCCTACAACTAATACCCTCATCCTTCGACATATGATCCCCCACCAAGGACTACTACCCTCCAGTTCCTCCCAGTATCTCAGATCATCAGGGCTCCATCGCCCTCAGCTCCTCAGAATGGATTGGGCTTCATTCATCATCAATGGCTAAATGCTACAACCACACCTCGATTTCGCCTTTAGCGTGCACCGCCGGTTTATGCTTCAAACTTCACATAATCGGTTGAGCCATGTGGCTATGTTCTGAAACCCTTATACCCACCCAAATATGATAGTGTGTTGCTAAAAGAAAATCCGGATGTCTCAAGTTTTCCGTTGCTGCCTGCCAGATTTAGTGAATTCACCCGTCAGTTTCACCAGTCTACTGTTGTGGTTCCCTTTACTGATAAAAGTATTGTTACGAGTTCCAGTAACTAGAGAGTTCCCGTTGACCCCCATGTGGCAATATTGATGGAGCAAGTGAAACGAATGCAAGAAAAGCTTGATCTCATGATGAGTACTAGTACTCCCTCGACCCAAGATATCGAACCAGGTAAAGAAGTGATTCTGCCGTGCAAAATCCAAATGCCCGAAGTGAGAGAATCTGATAGGACAACTTGCCCTGGAACTCGCTTGGCCAATGCCAGTTCTAAGCTTGAGAAAGATCTGATGACCCAACCAGCCTCAAACATAACCCAATACTACCAGTACCAAGCAGAAATTGCACCCAACTCAGCCAGATGAGAAGACATTAGAGAATTCAGACATTGAAGTTATAGGAACTTTAGCTAACCCCTTGAGATGAATTTGTCCATCTTTGACTTCTAGCAGATCATAACACCTGTCCATATAAACCTCGTAGTATGAAGTTTCGCGGTAGTTCACGTACTTTCGACACATCATCGGAATAGTCGACATGGCTAGTGGCATTAGACACAGCGGCAAATCACTTCCCTGCATTGTAATTCAAGCACTTAATATTATCTTTCGGCCAGTGCTAGAAGTTATGCTCAAATTCACCATTATAATGCAGCTTCTGTGTATTTTTTGGCAGTGTAAATTAGTATGGTTGTTTAAGTAATACATAATCTGTACATGAAGATTTTATCATTCAATTTGGGAAGGAGGGAGTAGTACCTTACAACAACAACAACAAAGCCTTAGTCCCAAAATAATTTGGGGTCGGCTAACATGAATTCTCATATGTCATCGTGAAAAAAAGGTTGTTGAAAAAAATAAATAAATAATTAATTAATTAAATAAATAAATAAATAAATAAACATACAAGTAAAAATCAAAATCAAAAAAAAAAAATCAACCCCCCACATGAATTTTTGCCCTCCACTCCGGCCTCTTCAACACCATACTTTCATCCACTCCAAGTAAACTCATATCATTTTCAATTACTCTAATCCAAGTTTGTTTGGGTCTTCCCCTACCCCTCGCCATTTTATCATCTCTCCACTGTCCCGGCCTTCTAACCGGTGCATCACTCGGTCTCCTTCTCACATGTCCAAACCACCTTAGACGATTTTCCCTCATTTTATCCTTAATGGGTGCAACTCCTACTTTACCTCTGATCACCTCATTCCCCAATCGATCCTTTCTTGTATGAACGCACATCCATCGAAGTATACGCATCTCCGCCACATTCATCTTATGCACGTGACACTGTTTCACGGCCCAACATTCAGTGCTTAGTAAAGCAATGTCGGCCTAATTGTCGTGCGGTAGAATTTTCCCTTTAATCTATTGGGCATGCCGCGATCACATAGAAACCCCTGTGACACTCTTCCACTTCAACCAACCTCGCTTTAATCCTATGAGCCACATCTCCATCTAATTCTCCATCCTTTTGGATAATGGATCCAAGATAGCAAAAACTCGAAGCTTGGATAATATTTCCATCAAATGTGACCGCCCGCCTCCCTACTTCCCAACTCTCGCTAAACTTACACTCCAAGTATTCAGTCTTGCTTCTGCTTAGTCGAAAACCTCGAGAGTCCAAAGTGTGTCTCCACAACTCCAATTTACTTTCAACACCCTCTCTTGTCTCATTAATCAGCACAATATCATCTGCGAACAACATACACTTTGGTATATCATCTTGGACTGACCTCGTTAATTCGTCCATTATCAAAGCAAAAAGAAAGGGGCTAAGTGCGGAACCTTGATGCACTCCAATCTTTATAGGGAACTCTTCGGGCCTTCCCAACACTAGTCTGTACACAAGTACTAACTCCATTATACATGTCCTTGATAATATCAATATATTTCTTTGAAACACCCTTCTTTATTAATGCCCACCAAAGTACCTCTCTTGGCACTTTATCATACGCCTCTCCAAATCAATGAAAAACATATGCAAATCTTTCTTTTGATCCCGATATTTCTCCATGGTTTGTCTCATAAGATATATTGCCTCCATAGTCGATCTTCCCGGCATAAACCCAAATTGGTTATCCCAAATATCCACAATTTTTCTCACCTTTTGTTAACAATCACTCTTTCCCAAAGTTTCATAGTATGGATCATTAGTTTGATCCCCGATAGTTGGCACAATCTTGGACATCACCTTTGTTTTAATACAAAGGGATCAGAGTACTCTTCCGCCACTCCAATGGCATTGTGTTAACTCTCCATATCTTGTTACATAGCGTTGTTAACCAATCTATTCCCCTCTCCCCGAAACATCTCCAAACCTCACATAGGTATAATCCGGTCCTACATCTTTCTCTTCCAATCTCATCTTTTTCATTGCCATTTCCACTTCACTCTTTTGAATTCTCCGCATAAAAATCTCGATTAACTGCGTACTCGAAGAGATATTTAAATCTCTCAATATCCTGCTCTTGACCGCCATTAAACAAGGTATCAAAGTACGAACTCCATCTATCTTTTATCTCTTTATCCCCGATTAGAACTTCTTTGGTCTACATCCTTAACACATTTAACCGTCCCAATATCTCGTGTCCTCTTATCCCTCATACGAGCGTAGTCCGTAGATGTCCTTTTCCCCCTTTCTTTTATATCCAACTTATCATAAAGTTTTTGATTCACCTTTGCTTCTTGCGTCTCTTTACCGCTTTCTTAGCATCTCTTCTAGCTTCCTTATACTTCCTCATAGTTCTCGTCGCTCCTACATTTCCCCAATAATTTGTAGCATTCTCGCTTGCCCTTTATTGCTTGTTTTTACTTCCTCATTCCACCATGATGTGTCCTTACTTGGTGGCCCATTTCCTCTAGATTCTCCAAGGACTTCTTTTGCCACCTCCTTTATGGTATGTACTCATCTTAGTCCAAGTCGAATCTATATCCATATCCTCCATATTATCCGACCAAATATTTCCGGTATCGACCATCTTAGCTACTAAATTTCGGTTGATTCTCCCTTGAAGTCTCCACCACTTGATTCTAGGGTCTAACAACATTCTCATTTACGGGTAGTACATATACATCATAAAATGAGCTGCAAACAGACAAATATTTGTCTTAAGTGAGTATTGAAATACTCATAAATATGTACTTCAGAACCACATTCCAATCAAGCCATTGCCGAATCGATCGGAGATGACCAAGAAAGCTTTCCGTGTCATTACGGCAAATCTAGAAAACATATTTTAGGCGTCGCATAAGGAATTAAATGCTTTAATTTAATCACTCTATCCACAATTTTAAGACTTTTAGAACAAATTTGATGTGAATGTGGTAGCTAAGCAAGATTTCCAAGTTACCAATTGAGAGAGTTGAGGCACACATGTAAGGACATTTATATACTTTAGTTACACTTCGTCAGGCATGTCTAGTTGCCGCGAACTTTGGGAAAGAAGTTGATTTTTTTCACGCATAAATGAGTAAATCAGGCATCCTTTTTAACCGATAAAAATCAAGTGGTTGACACAGTTTTCTCCAAGTTTTCTATCACACCCTATGTGCAATATCTAGTAGTGCATAAGAAATATTTGAAAAGTGGCAATGAAAAAAAAACTTATAACTCATGTGTGTATTTAACAAGAAATGACAAAAACTAGGGCATTCGGGTCATTAAACTATGCGATTTATAAGGTCTACCGTACACAACATTTCGCTTAACAAGCGCAACGGCTACTACTTTTAAACAGCTAGCTATGGAAATGACCAAA